>OX439133.1:2713012-2740512 GCA_949318235.1 Ecdyonurus torrentis | reverse complement strand
CATTGTCTTATCGACAGCTAAGAACTTTCCAATTAATGTAAAAGCACACACAAGCCGGTCACGGCCTAAGTACACAGCCCGGCATTCGCCATGACAGCCTAGAGAAACCGTGGAAACATCTAGGCAGGCTGGTCGGTGCAATCACATCAATCATGCAACTCCCGAATACTGTGAGTCGTCATGGAATGCATGTAAACATGCATTATGTAGATTTTTTTTTTACACATTTTTTTTGTGTATTTTTTATTGGCGTATCTGATGCCTACTTTATTGTTTACTTAAACTGAAGAAGTGAAACTAAAATAAAATATTTACAAATAAAGAAAAAATGTTTTGAGGTTGATTTTATGTGATTTCACTCACATCCGCTTCCGTTTCTACTTACTACGCATTCGCAGTACGTTGAAACGGAAGCGGATGTGACTAAAATTTCTTTAAGTTAGCCTCAAAATAGATGTTCCTTTATTAGTCAGCAATTAGTATTCAATAAATAGATTATTTCAACACAATTCGTAATTACAATAAAAAATTTTGAATTATATAATACGAACCTTATTTGCCAGCAAAAATGCAGAGAAAATAGCGATAGACAGAATCTGTAAAATATAAAAATTAATTTAAGTTAGAGTTTCAAATATCAAAACATTTAGACTGTTTCTTATCTTTGGATTTAAAATCTTACAAAAAATGGTTGAGTGATAAAATATTTATTCTGAGAGCTATGCCGTACTAATGTTAATGTCTTTTTGTATTTAACATGCGTTCTTATGGGGCAATGAAGCAGCTTTACCTTGAGTTAGTATATTTTCTTTGTACTGAAATTTTTACTGAATTTACTGAGCTTAGCAGTATTTGTTTTCTTGGATTTTCAGCAAAACGTGTGTATTTGTTTTCCAAAGTTGGTAGAAATGTATAAAATTAAAAAAGCTCTGAAAGTTAGCACGTTACAGATAATTTAATATATTTAAAATTAATGCTAATTTAAAACTACATCGTTCTCCCAAAAGAAAGCATGTTAATTGAAAACAGTAAAATTAGTTAGTTAGTTAGTTAGTTAGTTAGTTATTTAGTTAGTCTTCTGTTAGTTAGTTAGTTAGTTAGTTAGTTAGTTAGTTAGTTAGTTAGTTAGTTAGTTAGTTAGTTAGTTAGTTAGTTAGTTAGTTAGTTAGTTAGTTAGTTAGTTAGTTAGTTAGTTAGTTAGTTAGTTAGTTAGTTAGTTAGTTAGTTAGTTAGTTAGTTAGTTAGTTAGTTAGTTAGTTAGTTAGTAAGTTAGTTAGTTAGTTAGTTAGTTAGTCAGTCAGTCAGTCAGTTAGTTAGTTAGTTAGTTAGTTAGTTAGTTATAGTAAGTTATAGTTAGTTAGTTAGTTAGTTAGTTAGTTAGTTAGTTAGTTAGTTAGTTAGTTAGTTAGTTAGTTAGTTAGTTAGTTAAGAAGATACATAGTTAATTTAATAATTTTAATAGTAAACTAGACAGATTACTAAAATATTTACACAGCGCATCTCTCAGTTTCCCCATTTTCTCAATAAGTGTGCATTTAAAAATAATAGTTTTACACGAAGGTAAAAATGTTACAAAAAGGTGCGATATTTTACCTGCTGGTGTGGTATCATTGTGGCATTGTCTATATGGACAAAGAAAAATATTGAGGCTCATTACCTCCATATATATACAGGTAAAGTACGTATCGTGCGGTCTCAAACTGCAAATTAAAACAATCATAAATATGTCGATAGCCCGGCACAAGATAGCAAAATTATTATAATTCGACATGTACAACTTTTATCTTTTTTTTTTTAACAAAAAGGTAATTGTACAATGTACAGCGTGTTTTTAAAATAAGTAATTATTTTATACATTGTCACATTTAGTTTACCGAAGTAAAAGAACTTTAAGGCATAGACAAGAAGAAAATAGATTACAAAACAATTGATGGGACTTACATAAATGATTGTGCCGTAGATTATCGCTAAAATTTTGAAAATCGATTAATCGGTAAGAAACCTTACCGGTAAGTGTACACCGGTATTCCAAATAAAGCACTTTTAATTGATAATATAATCGCAAACATCGCTTTAGGTAAATATCGATTATTAAAGCCATAGACCACATAAAACAACATATGCTTTTTAATGAATAAACACGAAATGGAATCTTCAAAAATGTTGACATTTTTTACCAGAATGTTAAAGGAATAGACCAGAGAAAAACATAACCATTTGTATCACAAAACACTTGATGGGATTTACATAAATAACATTAGTTTGTCTCAAAACCCAACAGTAGCCCCGTAGCAGAGATCAAAAATTTTGATTTATGCAACCCGCATAACATTTTCATACCAATTTTTGCATGTTTCTGACGACATAAACTTAAATTAACACTTAAATTGCATACTTTACAGTATTTTCACTCTCTCTCGTGAAGCAACATTAACATTCTGGTAAAAATTGTCATCAGTTTTAAAAATCCCATTTCACGTTTATTCATTAAAAAGCACATGTTGTTTTATGTAGTCTATGCCTTTAAGATGCAGCCATGCTTGCAAAACCAAGAGAGGTAACATATCTTTCTTTTTTTTTTCTTGGTTTCCAAAATTTGTATTTCACTATAAAATTAAGGCAATCCTAATTTTTAACTTTAATTCATAATAATAAAATTCTGCAAAAATTTAGTCTTTAATTTTCATATTTTTCTAATTATTATAAGTACCTCTTTATCTAATTTTTATGTATTTATGGCCAGTGACACCGCGTGAAATTATACTTTTTGAATGTGACAGCTACACAGAAAACATAAATTTAATAAATTATTTAGATACATATCAATAACTCTTTAGTACTAAACAATAACTCCCTTGCAAAAAGTTTAAAGAGTAACTCGTTAGTATAAACGTAAATTCTTTAGCGGTAAATAGTTAACTCTTTAGATTCTAAAAAGCTTAGTATGTATCTAACGAATTTGTTATGAAAAAAGTCTAAATATGAACTCTGCAGATACATTTTTTACGTGTAGGTATCAAAGTTGTTTTGAATGTGACAGCTAGCTATCAAAGTTAAGTTATAGTTAAAAAGCATGGCTAGCAAGCTACCTGCTTGAGTGAGATGATATACACCTATTTATATTTTGTCTAACCTCCTCTACTATATTACACTTTCAGGGTATTGTCAATCAAAATGACATTACAAAGTATTAGAGTTCGTTGGTCAGAATATATGTAAATATTATTAATAATATTTGAGAGCATTGATGCTGTTAATTAGTTACATTATTATATCAAGTATGTGAGAAAAATAATATGAACCAAAAATTACAAAATTTACCTCAGAAAATAGTTAAAAACTCCGTGTGTCCTATGCTATGAAATGTTATTTATTTCTCCAGTATGGCGTCCAAGCGTATTACTCTACAACTTACTATTTTGCTGTACAACATAATATTTATGCTATGTAATATATGTTATTTTATGCAATATATTATGCTGTATTAAGGATTGAATTCAGATGGCTTGTATCTCAAAATCTAAAAAGAAAACTTCCAAATTTTATGATACCATTTAAAAGTTAACAGTAACAGCTACCTATGATAAAAATTTCAGAACCCGTGACCATCAGATAAGAGAGAAATTAATTATTGAAATTAACATAGGCTCGTATGGGACTAAAACTTCAAAAAATCATAATTCAAAATCTAGCATGGTGACCCCCCAAAATTTTTACATTTTTGAAGATACCTAATCCTAATGTATCAATGTACAAAATTTCAGATTTTTCTGTCTTTACAACTTTTTAGTCAAATCCCACAGTAGCTGATTTCCCGCCTTAAAAAATATAGCTCGTTTTGTAAAGTGAATCTCAATAACAGTGATTGGCTGACCAACAAAATAAGACTCGTTCATTGGTGGATCTTTTTTTTTTTTTTTTTTTTTTTTATTTTTTTTTTTTATATATCCGATAAAAGTGAGTTGCATATTGAGAGTAAAACTTTTTTCAGGATTTTTTTTTCATTGTTATCAAGTTCAAAGTTCTAAAAGAAGAAATAACAATGATCGACCATAGCTCGTTCTGTAAACTAGAAACAAATATTGAGCCAGCTTGGAAAATGTTCCTTTTTTAAAAACAGCTGATTATGACGTCGTTACCTGTTTACTACGTTTATACATATGGTCGATCATTGTTATTTCTTCTTTTAGAACTTTGAACTTGATAAAAATGAAAGAAACTTACCAAAAAAAGTTCCAGTCTCAATATGCGACTCAATTTTATCGGCTCAAAAAACAAGATCAACCAATGAATGTGTCTTATTTTGTTGGTCAGCCAATCACTGTTATTGAGATTCACTTTACTTTACATATCGACCATATGTATAAACGTAGTAAACAGGTAACGACGTCATATCCAGCTGTTTTCAACAAAGGAACATTTTCCAAAGCTGGCTCAATATTTGTTTGTAGTTTACAGAACGAGCTAATGTAGCTACCATAATTTCTTTTTATTACGTATTTCTTTTTAGTCTTTATAAACACCCTGTATAATTCAAGGAAGTGAGAGTGCATCAAAATTTTGAGTGTAATTTCGTGATAACAAAAACTTTATAAAAATGTGTTTTCAATAATTATTATAATTATAACCTAAGTCTCGCGCGACCGATTGTATAATCTATCGGTCTTTTGAACTGACAGTTCAATGACATAAAAAATAAAATAGTAATTACGTTAATAATTACGCTGCCTCATTTTCAACCCAAATTTTTTTTTTTTTTTTTTTTTTATAATTTTTTATAATTTTTTTTTTATTTTTTTATTATTATTATTTTTTTTTGCTTGCCATATCGTGTTATCATGCTACACCAACCCCATTCAAATTCCACACATTGTCTTATAGTTTCTATGCATTCATGTTAAAGTCAAAGCCATGTTGAATAATTCAATAGCATGGGTAAAATGGGAAAATATCTCATTTGGATAGTTTAAAAACAGTATGTAATATTTTTGAGAGAATATAATATGCTGTAAATATGTTCAATTAGTATCTCAAGTATGTGAAAAAAATAATAATTACAGAAAAATTAAGTGATTTCCCAAAGTAAATTGGCTTGAAATAGTAAATAGGGAAATTGGTTATTAAATAGCAAGAAGATTGCAGTATAAAATAACAATTTTTTAATGGTCTAGATAAGTCCTTTTCTCTCTCTCTCTCTCTCTCTCTCTCTCTCTCTCTCTCTCTCTCTCTCTCTCTCTCTCTCTCTCGCTCTCGCTCTCTCTATCTGTAACTCTCGCTCTCGCTCTCGCTCTCGCTCTATCTCTCTCTCTAATTAATATCATTAATATTTACAATAATAGGCTGCCCAAATTAAATCAAGCCCTGTCCTTTATTCAGAGCCAAAATTCGCAGATATATATTTTTTTTAAAAAAAAATAAAAAAAATGTTTCAGAAGGTTAAATATTAAAAAAAAAAATTTTATAATAAAACTTTTGACTAATATAGCTGCCTCAAATCTGGGACAAATTTCCCAATGGTCCCCACCGAGCTGGTATGTCCGAGTGGTGAAGGCAGCTGACTCGTAACTGTGTACTCCTCACCGAGTATAGGATCGAGCCACTGCTGGGTGCGTACGTGAAGTGTGAGAGCACAACACGTTGCACGATGCATGTTTACATGCATTCCATGACGACGCACAGTATTCGGGAGGTGCATGATTGATGTGATTGCACCGACCAGCCTGCCTAGATGTTGACACGGTTTCTCTAGGCTGTCATGGCGAATGCCGGGCTGTGTACTTAAGCCGTGGCCGGCCCGTGTGTGCTTTTTCATTAATTGGAAAGTCCTTAGCTGTCGATAAGACAATGTCTTGACTGGGACTGGGATTGGTGTATAGCACGATAACACAATATGGCAACCCTAGCCAAAAAATATTATAATTTATTTGTAATTATTATACTTTTTTTCAGTATAATTTATTTGTAATAATCATACTTATGTTGGACTAGGCAGTATACTCGAATGATAATTATTATACTAAAAGTATAGTTTAATTAGTCATTTTTCTATCATTTTGTAATTATTGAACTACAATAAAATTATACTCTTTACTATAATAAATTACTCATTAAATTATACTATAATTATACTTTTACTATAATTAAATAATTACAAAAGTATGGTTTTTCTAAAAAATTATTATAGCTGGATTCCATGCACAATTAATTAAATATTACATAAATTTTGTATATATTGTTGTATTTATTGTTGCACACAGTATATTAAATACAATAAACATTCGTTTAACATAATTGCAGCAATACAATCAGTAATTAGATTGTGATACATGAAAAATGCATCATTAAAGACATCACAAACAATATAATAATACATAAATTACATTGACGGTAAACAATACATGTTACGCATACAAACCAAAATCATTTTGCAATAAGAATATGAAATAGTTCTTAATTCAATATTGAACTAAATGATTAAAAAAGTCCTCAACAGACAAAAAGAAAGGCTTTAATATATATTTTTTAATAAATTTGATACATACTATAAAAAAAGAAATTATTATATGATAAAATAAAACGTTTTCATTAAATTAACTCAGAAAAAAAAGTGCAATAATTTTGCTAGCTCAAAGTATTACTATTAAATTATACAATTTTTCTTTGAACTGACTAAATAATACAAATAATGTATACTACTTGATTCAACAAATTATATAATGAATTCTTATTAACCATAAAACAAGATAACCCAACAACTGTCCCGAGATACCTTCTGACTTGACGTGGTACCACTACCACCTTGCACGGACAGGTCTGACTGCATGCATAGCCTCTTACAGACATGAATGCACTTTAACTGTCAGCACTTCACAGCTCTACCTAAAGCAGTGAGATGAGGTGAACCTCTGACTTGACGTGGACCACTACCATATTGCACTGCCATGACTGCATGGCCTCGTACAGACAGCAATTTACTTAGGTGTTAACTCACTATCAAACATCGCTCCTGCAATACTGTTCAATGTATTTAACAAAATTCTACAATACTCCACGTTACATGCTGTGAGTCTACAACATAAGAATTACATACATTATTATTCAATGCAGTCTTATAATAATGTATGTAATTCTTATGTTTAGACTCACAGCGGGTAACGTGGATTATTCTACAATTTTGTTAAAGGCGTAGAACACCTTGATCAAAAAACGTGTCCAATATCCTAACATACCTAAACATCAATGTTGATTAGGCCAAAGTCATTGATTTCTAATTTATTTTCCATTCACAAAATGGTGTGAGCGGTCGCACTGACGTCACAGCTCGCCTGTTTTGCCTGGACCACGTTTTTTGATCAAGGTGTTCTACGCCTTTAACAAAATTGTAGAATAATCCACGTTACCCGCTGTGAGTCTAAACATAAGAATTACATACATTATTATAAGACTGCATTGAATAATAATGTATATAATTCTTATGTTGTAGACTCACAGCATGCAAAACGTGGAGTATTGTAGAATTTTGTTAAATACATTGAACAGTATTGCAGGAGAGATGTTTGATAGTGAGTTAACACCTAAGTAAATTGCTGTCTGTACGAGGCCATGCAGTCATGGCAGTGCAATATGGTAGTGGTCCACGTCAAGTCAGAGGTTCACCTCATCTCACTGCTTTAGGTAGAGCTGTGAAGTGTTGACAGCTAAGTTTTATATGTGATCTGCACAAGGCCATGCAAGGTTTTAGTGGGACACGTCAATTCAGACGTATCTCGCTCGGTACAGATTATGAATAAACCACATTAATTAATATTATTTAAATCACAAATTGTTGAATTTACCTTGTTGTGTGGTTCAGACTTTTATTTAATTGGGTAAATGTTTTGTTGAATTTCATTCAGCTAAAATAATATTTAATAAAAAATAATAATGAACACATACTGTTTACTACATTGAACACTTGCTATATTGTAGTGCACAAAACATTGGTATAATTACATAAAAGTAATTATGCCGAATTTATTGACTACTCTCTGCTATTTAGTATAATCGCACTATGCAATAAATAATAATTACAAGGACCTAAAATGCGATAGCATTACAAAAAGAAAAAATAATAAATTAGCAGCATAAAACAACCACAAACATTTTTTCGTACAACTCATTGATCAGTTATATTGAGAAACAACGACAAAAATTATTAATATCACATTATAAATTAATAAACCCCAGTTATGTTGCAGTATAGTATAGGGTTTGTCAGTTTTTTTTATAAAAAAAATACAAGTGTAAACGAAAACTAAACACATTGACAACTTTAAAAACCCATGCAATTTGCCAATTTTAAATACTTAGAAATTTTTAAAGTACTTGGTACTTTTTACATGTTGAATTATATTTTTAAGTACAAGACAAAAATAATAATAATAAATTATCAGAGGAAAAAAAAAAAAAAAAAAAAAGATTGTGTCGATCCTATCCTGCTGGAGCAATTGTTATCATCGTTGCTCCAGCATTACATCATACAGATATATGCGTATACCCTATATTAGATGCATACTTGCTTGCATCATAATGACATACACTATAACTTCATCAACATACCATACTTTTTCCATTATGGCACTCATCAGTAAACACACCACGACAGTGCATACGACATACGAGCAATGATCTGTAATTCAAAAACAAAACAAAAAACATATCAATTTAGAAAATACTGCATTGTAACAAAATAAAATTTCAGACCACTAATTGAATAATGCTTACCTAATCCTCACAATCAATCATATAAAAAGGCCGAGGCTTCATGTTTTAGAAATAATCGAAGACTTTTGGCCCAAATGTTAGACGAGCCCTCACCAGTGTTGTCTTCATTGAATTTTAGACTGGAAAAAAAATGATTTCACATAAATACATAAATTATCTATTGTTACTTAAGATAATTATGTATTAAACTCTTTTGTGTCATGTTAATTATAAGTTTTATTAAACACAAATGAAAGAAATTTAAACTATGTCCAAACAACTTGAAAGTACAAAAAGGGACGCTTACTTTAACTTTCAATTTAACGGTTGGAATATTTGAGAAATATCATAATTATATGTTAATATCTTAGCTAATTATCTTATAACAGTGAATATTTATGCAACTTACCTTTCCTAGCTCATTTAAATAGCTTGTTTCAACAAAAGCAGCGGAGATTGTGACAAAAATTTCATATCAACTGTCAACCATAATAACGATGCTCACTTTTTATTTAGCGCGAAATCGGCAAAATTTTCAAAACTTTTTTTGACGCATCACTTTTACACAACAGTGAATGCATCGATTTAAATTGTAAACTGTTGTAATCTTGTGTTAAAATCATCAAGATATTTTATAACTTGCTGTAAAATATAATTTTATAACATAAAATGTACCATTAACATCATGACAATTTATTGTTTTATTTATTTCTACTCATTGCTCGGTGTTTCCGCGCTGGGGACAAAAACACAGAAAAAAAAATAATATAACGCACACACGGTATGTGTGCATTTACATATAATACAGTCATATACCCCCAAGTATTGCAGGAAAATAATTTTTTTTTTCTGATGATTCTGAAATTGTAAAAAAAAATAATAATAAAAAATAAAACGCAAAAATTATAACTTTTTCTCAATAATATTCATTTTTTAATTTTTCGTCATAAACCTTTTAAAAAATTGACAAATAAATTGACTATCCGATTTTTTTCGCATTGAAAAAGAATATTACGTGGTGATAAAAAAAAATAATAAATAAATATCACTTTAAAGAAACGAAAAAAAATTCTATATTCTATAATTTTTCGTAAAAAATTTGAAATCAGATGTATATTATATTTGCTTATATTATAGAATTAAACGGCATAAAAAAAATTACATGTAGTTTAAATCTATCCTATATACACTAAAATATCAGTATGTAACTATAAAATACCATGATTATAGTTTTCATATAATTAAAGGTCCTTCTTAGTGTAATTTAATTACAAAAAAAAGTATAATTATAAAATTATAATTAAAGTATAATTAAAGTATGAAAAAAATTACAGTTCAAGTATAATTTTTGATTATACTTTAATTATAATTATTATCATTTAAGTATACTTTTGTATTTAAGTATAATTAATTACAAAATAAATTATACTTCAAGTATAATAGTTTTTGACTAGGGAAGCAAAAAAAATAAAAAAATTGTGCCACATTATAAACTGTATGGCACAGTAAATTAGGCATATGCAAAAAATATGTGAATATGAATTTCAAAGTACAATTTGACCATAATTAGTTTTTTATTTCTCGTCTAATAATATTATATAATTGCATGCACGCAAAAAAAAAAAAATACTACCAATGTAATAGGTAGACATATAAGGTAGAACACAGGTATTATTATACTACAACAATACCTGCTAATGCAGGTGCAATATGCTACAATAAAGTTGTGACTCACTTACATTAAGTAGTATTGTAGTTTTATAACTACCTGGTCCAAATTGAAGTGTAATTAATTTAAGTGTGTATGATTTTTGTACCTGCCATAGCTAGTAATTATGTTCCGTGTGAGAATAAGGACATTAAAATATCAATCAAATTTTAATGAATTATTTTCCTTAATAGATTTATTACTAGCTCTATAAGTATAACTAGAAAATAGCAGAAATATAAAGAAAAAACAACAACAACAAAACATTACCAACTTTTTTATTTACAAATTAAATAAATAAATTAACTTCTTCAGTGCCAATATACAATGAGTTGTAAATCAAAAAAAGTGACAAAAATATTTAAGGTCTTATATCACATGTAGCTCACGCCAGAAGTTAGCTACCTGTCTCCCCACCACTGCTTGGAAGGAGGTGGGGAGGGAAAGTAATAAACTTGGCAACGTCGCCGTAATGCCCGCGGGCGATCGCGAAAGAGTGTTATGATTCGCGCGAATACTCAGGTGTGCGCATACCACACGCACAGGTGCATGCAGTTTTTTAAAAAACATCTCGCGAGTTAGTAAACAACATCATTACACTCATTATATTTGTGTCGTGCTGTTGTAAATTGAAACCTTCCATGAAGCGATCTCTTGAACAAAATGTTTTATTTGGGAGGAACTGTGCTAAGCGCAAAGCTTCGAAAGAACAAAAACTTGTTAAATTACAGAAAGGGAATTTGAATAACACGCTTCAAATAAACGCTTCTATAAAAATATATGTCAAATTAATTCTTTTAACGCTTTCTTCTCAATAACTGTTTGTTTTTCCTTTGTTACTATATTAAAATTTAAAAAAATATATATCATCCAAAAATATATCATAAAAAAAAAATTAAATAAATAGTGCCAAAAATCAGCTGATTCTTTTTACCAACTGCAAGGTAGAACCACTACTTTTTAAAATGAAATAATATTATACAAAATATGAAATACACAATGTAGAACATAAAATTTATAAAATAAAAATAATAATAATGAAAAGTTTTTAAGAAGAAATATTAAAAGATACATAATTTACTTTATTTTGTTGATTCTGCAGAATAAAAAACTAACACTTTTTTTCTCATGTTGGCATTTCTGACTCCATTATACTCCCTGTGTAAGCACTTCGGCTACGCTCGGTCTTTTGCGAGTGCTTTCGTGAAAATATCTCGCCACTTGATTTTCTAGGTTGCCAAACGTTCTCAGTTACTTACACTCATCCCCCTCCAGCTAATTTACATAACCAAAATTTTTTTTGAAAATTAATATAAAAAAACTTTATCCTTACAAAAATCTGAAAAAAAATTACAAATAGTGAAATAAAATTCTCTATCATGTGATATTTTTTTTTATATGCAATTTACGGACACTTTTTGAGTTATTTCAAAAAAACTGAAACTCCATTTAAACTAATGTTAAATTAATTTTTTTTTAATTTTCTCCTAATTCATATATCTTTTCAAAAATTGGTATACAAGGGTCTTTTACCTTTATAAATAAACCCTGAAAGTTTGAATGATTTTCCACGGACACTTTTGGCTGTACTTTACATGTAGGATAAGACCTTAAACCATCGAAAAAAATAGCAAAAATAGAGATAAAAATATGAAAATTGTGCCAGAAAAAATTCAGTAAAATTTTGTGTTTTTTAGAGCTATTTTGAGTGGGTAGGGGGTTCGTGAAAGTAAGAAAAAGCAAAAAAAAAAAAAAAAAAAAAAAAAAAATCGACAAAAAAAGCATATTTTTGTCATTGTGAGGGCCGCACAAAAACTTGGTTAAAATTTACGACAGTGAAATATTGTTGTCAAAAAATTTATAAAATATTAGTAAAATTTTTGACACATATTTTTACTGCAAGTTGACTTTTGTTAATGAATTCTTCAGTGGTATTTCAAGTACAGAGGACATCACATAATTTAATACAAATTTGAAACTTTTCGAAAAAAAATCGAACAAATTGCGATTAAACATTTTTTGACCAGAAAACGCTCTTGAATTTACGCGATTTTTAAATCTATTTTGATCTATTTTTTTGAGTGGGTCGGAGGGGTCTGTAAGATATAGAAAATATTTTTTGAAAAAAGAAGCAAATTTTTGTCATTCTCAGTGACACACAAAAACGTCGTTAAAATTTACGTTAATGAAATAATTTTTAAAAAAAATCAGGAACTGAAGAAGAACAATAAACTTAAATCCCTTGTCAACTTATTTTTTTATCATTTAGAATACTAGATTGATAATTACCATACCTTATTATCCATGAATTAGACACCAACACGTTGATTTTGTATTTATTTTTGTTTTGACGGTTATTTCACACATCTGACGTCACAATGTACCGATGGGGCCGCATGATTGCGTTCAAAGAACTTGAGGGAGGGGCTTAAATTTATCACGTGACCAGAGCAGTGACTGTGATTGGCGGTGATACAATGTGACGTCAGATACGTGATATAACAGTCAAAATGAAAATAAATACAAAATCCACATGTTGGTGTCTAATTCATAGATAATATGGTATGGTAATTATCAATCTAGTATTCTAAATGATAAAAAAGTAAGTTGACAAGGGATTAATTAAATATAGATTTTAAAAAGTTTCTATTTGTTTTAGTATATTTACTGCTTCAGAAGTACCACTAGTCTCATTTGTAGAATCGTAAATTTTGATTCTTTATTATCACATTTAAATATTGTAAAATTTGATTATTTAAATCTAATTGAAGAAAATTCACAACCCTAAAAATAGTATTTTTTGTTTTTTTCTAAAACAATTCAATTGCAATGAGAAAGTTTCCATAAAGTTGCTGCTTTGAGCACATTTTTAGAAAGAGTATAAATAGTAAATTCCATTAAAGTCAATATTTACCTTTATTAATTACATTTCAGCTAATAATTAACCTATAAAATAATATGGGACCTTAAAACTGATGACAATTTTTACCAGAATCTTAAATAGCCCCACTTCAGATGCGTGAAATAACCGTTAAAATGAAAATAAATACAAAATCAACGTGCTGGTGTCTAATTCATGGATAATAAGGTATTTTAATTATCAATCTAGTATTCTAAATGATAAAAAAAAGTAAGTTGACAAGTGATTTAAATAATGAAAATAACTTTTTAATATAAGCATTTTCTTCTCTACTCAAAGAAAAATGATTTTTCTTAAATGATTAAAATATTAGGATACAATTTGAAATAATAAGAATTCTATTTAAGACAATAATTTATTCACATTTAAATTCAATATAACATGGTATATAAAGAACAGAGCTAAGAAAACAGAAAAATGTTAGGATTTACATAGTTTATTACAATAATAACATTAGCACGCAACAATAATATAAGGAAAGTTAGAAAATGACTAAAGGATCCAGATAGATGAAGAAATTTTGTTTCATTGCTCAGAAAGCTCAAATAGCTTCAATAAAATATATCACAATGGCTAAACACCTGGTATTTAATTTAAAAATAATTGCAATATTGAAAAAATAACATTAGGGACGTTTTTTTAACGTTATTTATTTAACAATTGTAACTAAGTGACGTCATAAACGTTACGTCAGCAAATTATCGTTATTTCACACCTGTCGTGTTATCGTTAATTAAATTTTCTATAATGTTAACGTTAAGTTAATTTCATATAAAACTATAACTTTAACGATAACTCCACTCTAAAAAATGGTGCATTACTTTAGTTACGAATCCTAACTTATAAAGATATACACTTTTAAGTTATTATGAGTAGCTAAAATAATGTTTTTTAGCAATTTATTAAAAATATCTAATTTAACTTGAAATAGATTTTAAAAAACGTTAAAAAACTTAAAACAACTTAAATTAGCTATTTTTAATAACTTGCTAAAATGCATTATTTTAGCTACTCATAATAAATTAAAAGTGTATATCTTAAATAAGTTAAGATTCATAACTAAAGTAATGCACCAATTTTTTAGAGTGTTTAATTTTTGCTAACCTAAAACTTTAACGTTAATTTTTGTAACGTTGTTAATCTATAGTATAGAAATATCCAGTTAACGTTATACTAAACTTAACGTTAACGATTTTACGTTACATACTGCAAGACTAACGGAAACTTTTGATTTTATTTTATTTTTTCTTAGCTTTCGTGTCTTTTTTCAGTGTTTTTCAGTGAATTAGTGAATTCGTTAATGTCAGTTAGGAAGTGAAACTTAAAGGTAAAGTTCAGGTGTTACAACATGGCTTCTTCAATGTTAGATAATGAGAAGAACTGTTCATAAACTGACATATGATGACCCAAAGCCCTTCCGTAGCCCCGCAAACTCGTGATCATCCTGCGAGATATGCAACTCTTAAAGTATTTTTTACGTCATAGTTACGGCTTTAAGATAGAAAATGTTGTAGCGGGTTGCATATCTCGCAGGATGAGCGCAAGTTTGCAGGGCTACGGAAGGGCTTTCGGTCATCATATGTGAGTCAAAGAAAAGTTCTTCTCATTATCTAACATTGAAGACGCCATCTTGTAACCCCTGAACTTTCTCTTTAAGTTTTAGAAACATATTTCTCGTCATTTTTTAATCTAAGACTATATCCTGATTTAAATAGAATTTAAATTTCTCATTTTTAAGTTTAAGAAGTTCGTTAATATTACTTTTTGAAAATCTAAAAATGACGTCATGCGCAGCAACATATGACGGTAAGTATAGTAAAAAGAGGACAAATTTATATAAATGTATGAGTTTAAGATTTTATTGATTACGTTAAAAGATTTGTATTTTTTAAAATGAGAACAATGTCTTAAATAGGAATATGCAGTAAAATACATTCTGAAATTTTTAGACTTCTTGTTTGATTTAAATTTTAGTGAAATTTGCCTAAGTTTTTATAAGTTTGATATTTTTATATAAAATTGAAACTGAAGAACCAGCTCTGTGTAATCATTGAGCTTCAATTAATATTATCCAGGTGCATTTCCTGGATTACCTGCAGGTCCAGTAGGCCCTGTGGGACCTATCGGACCTATAGGACCAATAGGCCCAACAGGACCGGTAGCTCCAGTAAGACCTATAGGACCAATTGGACCAACTGCACCAGTGGCTCCTGCAGCTCCATCTGCTCCAGCTGGACCAGTAGGACCAAGTGGACCAGCTGGACCTAGAGCACCAGCAGGACCAGTAGCTCCGGCAGCTCCAGCAGCACCAGAAGGTCCAGCAGGTCCAGCGGGTCCAATTGGACCTAATGCGCCTGCAGGACCAGTGGGACCTAGCGCTCCAGCTGCTCCAGCAGCACCATCAGCACCAGCTGGACCTATTGGACCAATAGCACCTGCAGTACCAGCAGGCCCAGCGGGTCCAATTGGACCAATGGCACCGGCAGCTCCTGCAGCACCAGCAGTACCAGCTGGACCAGATGGTCCAATAGGACCAATGGCACCCGCAGCACCAGTTGCACCAGTAGCACCAGCTGCACCGTCAGCACCAGCCGGCCCAGCTGGACCTATTGGACCAGCAGGGCCAGTAGCACCAGCAGCTCCTGCTGTTCCAGCTACACCTGCGGGTCCAATTGGACCAATAGGACCTGCAGCACCAGTAGCGCCAGCAGCACCAGCAGTTCCAGTAGCACCTGTAGCACCAGTCAGACCAATAGGTCCAATAGGACCAGCAGCACCAGTAGCACCATTAGTACCAGCAGGACCAGCAGGTCCAATAGGCCCAATTGGACCTGCTGCCCCTGCAGCACCAGTAGCCCCAGCAGCACCGTCAGCACCAGCGGGTCCAGTAGGACCAGAAGCTCCCGCAGCTCCAGTTAATCCAGTAAGACCAATTGGTCCAATTGGACCAGCAGGACCAGTTGCACCAGTAGCACCTGCTTGACCAGGGGTACCAGCAGCACCGTTAGAACCAGCAGGACCAGTTGGACCAATTGCACCAACGGCACCATCTGCTCCAGCTGCACCTGCAGCACCAGTTAGCCCAGTTGGACCCGCAGGGCCTGTTGCACCAGTAGGACCAGTTGCTCCTGTACTTCCAGTTTGCCCAGCTGCTCCAGTTAAACCTACATCTCCTCTTTCACCTCTGGTACCAGCAATACCTTGAAGTCCAGTAGGTCCAATTGGACCAATCGCTCCTGCAGGACCAGTTAATCCAATAGGACCAATAGCACCAGTTGCTCCCGCCACACCTGCAGCACCAGTCAAACCAGTAGGACCAGCAGCACCAGTTGCTCCAGGTGCTCCAGTAGAACCAGCTGGTCCAACTTGACCTAAATCTCCCCTATCTCCCTTTAATCCTGCAAGACCTGGCGCTCCTGCTGCTCCATTAGCTCCATTAATTCCTGGAGCTCCAGGAATACCAACACCTGGTGCTCCAACGTCTCCTTTACTTCCTGCCGCTCCAGGAGAACCAGAAATTCCAGGAGCTCCTGCAAGTCCATTAGCTCCAGCTTGTCCTGTAGCTCCAGGAGTGCCAGCCAGTCCTGCTTCACCTTTGATTCCAGGTAAACCTGAAGGACCAGTAGCTCCTGCTGGTCCTGAATCTCCTTGTATTCCAGGAAATCCTCTAGTACCAGGTTGTCCTGGACTTCCTGCAAGACCAGGACTTCCTGCGGAACCTGTAGCTCCAGTTGCTCCAGTTAATCCTATGCCTCCAGTCTCTCCTCTTAGACCTGCTAATCCCGCAGCTCCAGTTAGACCAGTATCTCCTTTCTGTCCAGGTAATCCTATGCCAGGAGGTCCTTGTAGTCCAATACCTGGTGGACCTGGATGTCCAACACCTGCGAGACCTGGAGCGCCTGCCAGTCCTGGGAGACCTGGTGGACCAGGAAGTCCAATGCCTGGAGGACCTGGAAACGTAATTTATATTACTAATTCGTATACAAGTTAGGAGCTTCTGTAGCCAGTTCAATGTAATCCTGGTGACAAGCTGATTACATTGAACTGGCTACTGAAGCTGCTAGCATCAATCAATATTGATTTGTATACAAGTTAGCAGCTTCAGTAGCCAGTTCAATGTAATCCTGGTGACAAGCTGATTACATTGCACTGGCTACTGAAGCTGCTAGCATCAATCAATATTGATTTGTATACAAGTTAGCAGCTTCAGTAGCCAGTGCAATGTAATCCTGATGACGAGCTGATTTCATTGAACTAGCTACTAAAGCTGCTAGCATCAATCAATATTGATTTTTTTATTTTATTATTTGCTTGCTATTATATTTACCTGTTAAATCAGGTAAAATCTGTGCAATGTATTCTTTGAACATCCACAGTGGAGGTAAAATGGCTGTTTTCACTTCCCGTGTTTCGTTAATTTCTGGGTCTAATTCATCTCCAAACCAAGACCCAAACACAGACCCACCACGAGACTCGGGACCTTGAGGCAAATTTAGAATTTCTGCACTTCCTTCCTTTTCTTTTGATATATTTATATTATTCTATAAATAAGAAAAAAAATTAATATTTTAATTATGAAATAAAATACAAAAAAATGTAATATATATATTAATATAATGACTATTTATAGAGAAAAAGTAAGTTTTACAATTGTCTTGATTTTTTTTTTTTTTTTTTCAATAAATTAACAGGCAAAAGTTGAACTGTGTAAAATAAATTATTTAATCTACTTTATTTAGTTAAATTTTATAAATTATTTATAATTATTAATTAATATAGTTATTTTGTTCAAAATGCTTTAATTTTGTAATTAGAGGTAAAACTTTTTTTTATTTTTATTTATTTATTTATTTATTTTTTTTTTTTGTATTATGAGAAATTTAAATTTCCGATTTTATGGATGGAAATATTAAAAGAAAATTATTTACCTGGGATATTTCGGTAGAATTTTCATCAAAATTTTCCTCCAAATTATTTGAAGTTTCAACTGGCAATATTTCTGAGTTCCCATTTATTGCGTTATTTTCATTTTCCACCACATTTGTCAGTAACGGAGTTTCAGTACTCAAAACTCCGTCTTCTGGAAATGTCAGAATTGTGTCTGGTTGCGGTGGATCAATGACATTGGTACGTTCCTCTTGCTGTAGAAATTATGTACAAGTTAAGTGAATTATAATATAATGAAATTTTGTGGAATGTAAGAGCATAGAATATTTTGATTGTAACTTTTTTGTCATTGAAATTAATTATTGCAATTTTTTATGTCATTCAATTACAGGGTAATTACATGAAACAGTTTATACTAGAGTTGTAAAAAACTTGAAATATTTTTAGTCCGGGCTGAAAATTTTTAACCCGGTTTAGCTTGAGTTCGAACTTAAACTCAAAAAACGAGCCAAAAGCTCGGAAAGCTCGACATTTGAGCCAAAGTTTAAAAACGAGCCTTCGAGCCTATGAAGAAAATAGCTTGATTTTTACTATAAAAAAATTTGTTTTTGAAGGATAAAAGTCATGAATAAAATAAAATAATTAAAAATATATTTTAAACAGCTTATTTTGCATGATAGAATATTAAAAATGCCATTTTAAACAAAAATCACAAACATTCTTTTTCTTTGCTTTCTTCAAAAATTGTACTTATTAAGTTCGATTTATTTTCAAAAACTTGTTTTTTTCCCGAGTCATTTACGAGCTTAACTCGAAAAAGCTCGTTTTCGAGCTAAAAGCTCGAAACCCAGGTTTACCATTTTCAAAAAAACGAGCACCCGAAGATTTTGGCCCGGGCTTTGGCTCGAACCGGTTTAAATTTACAGCTCTAGTTTTAACTAGTTAAACTTATGTAATATTAGCTGTAAATTTGATTCATTATTATTAATTTCATTGTTAAAAATGTGTATGACTTTATAATAAGAAATATGAAATAATTGACTGACTGATATATCTGACAAACTGAACTATCGTGAATTATAATATTAACACAAAGTAAAGAAGAAATGTTACTTAAAATTTTAGTTATGTCAAACATGTGAAAACATGATCAAATATTTAAGTTATTACACTTTAAATATTACATGTAAATGTGGAAATTTAAAATTTAGTGACAAATTCGAGTCTTTTTTGAAACTTTTTGAAAATTAAAGATATTAATGCTGTTCGTAAACCCTGTTCTCTTGCACCAAAAAATGCGCATTCCATTTGAATAACCATAGACGATCGTCATTTTGGTGCAGAACAGGGGTTACAAACAGTCATTATTATAAAACTTTGTTTCGGAACAAATATTTTTTTTTTAATATACTCGATTTTATTTGAAAATTATAATGTTTTCTTTGTAAAGAATGTACAATTTTTTTTAATGATTTCTGTTTTATTTTATTTTTTTTTTTTTAACAAATTCCGGCCCAAATCATTCACAATCTACGTTAAGGCGGAAAATCAGGTACTTCGGGATTTGAATAAAAAATTGTAAAGACAGAAAAATCTGAAATTTTGTACAGTGATACATTAGGATAAGGTATCTTCAAAAATGTAAAAAATTTGGGGGGCCACCATACTAGATTTTAAATTATGATTTTTTAAAATTTTAGTCCCATAAGAGCCCATGTTAATTTCATTAATTATTTTCTCTCTTATCTGATGGTCACGGGTTCTGAAAATTTTATCATAGGTAGCTGTTACTGTTAACTTTAAAATGTCATCATAAAGTTTGGAAGTTTTCTTTTTAGATTTTGAGATACAAGCTATCTGAATACAATCCTTAAAGAAAGTTCAAAATTACCTGCTGTAATATTTCGGTATGATTTACTTCCAAATTGTCCTCCAAATTATTTGAATTATCAACTGTCAATATTTCTGAAGTATTATTGATGACGTCACTCTCATTATCCTCCACATTCGTCAGTAACGGACTTTCTGTATTTAAATCTTCTTCATGTGGAAACGTTGGTATTGTTTCTGGTTGCGGTAGATCTACAACGGTAGTGCCTGGATCTTGCTGCAGAAATATCGTGCAAATAAAGGGAATTAGAATTGAGTATTATTTTAAATATTTTATTTATCATTGAAATCAAGTATTTCATTTTTTTTATTAAACAACAGATTAAAGTGACCATGGCAATGTTTTTTAAGTAACTTTTGTAATTGTTAATCATTTAAAGGCGTAGAACACCTTAAACAAAAAACATGTCTAAAATATCCTTAAATACCTAAATATTAACGTGTATTTGGTCAGAGTCATTGATTTCTAATTTATTTTCTTTTACAAATTGTCAGCTGCGGGTTTATGACGTCACAGCTCGCTTGTCCATGTGCGCGGAGGCAAGCGAGCTGTGACGTCATAAAACCGCAGCTGCTTTATCATGTATGGAAAGTCATAAAAAAAATTATAATATTTTAAACAAAGATTATTTTGCATGATAGAATACTAAAAACCTGATAATAAACAAAAATTACAATCATTTTTCTTTGTGTTCTTCAAAAATTGTTCTTTAGCTCGATTTATTTTCAAAGGCTCGTTTTTTTTTTTTTTTTTTTTTTTTTTTTTTTTTTTTTTACGAGTCATTCATGGGCTTAACTCAAAATAGCTCGTTTTCGAGCTAAAAGCTCAAAACCCGGGTTTAACATTTTCAAAAAAAAACGAGCACCTGAAGATTTTGACCCGGGCGGGTGCTCGAACCGGTTTAAATTTAGAGCTCTAAGTCACACTCTTTGTTATAGGAATGTCAACTTTACCTGTAATAATTCAGTAGATATTTCTTCCACATTATTATTTGAAGTGTCCTCTGTCAAAGTTTGTGAACTATCACTGATGACGTCACTCTCATCGTCCTCCACGTTCGTCAGTAACGGACTTTCAGTATTCAAATCTACGTCACTGGTGGACTGTGAAGTGACTTCCTGAATAGGTAAAGTAGCGGCGTCACTGCCTTCTTCCTGCTGGGGATTTTATGTGGAAATTATTTACAATTAAGGGGGTAGGTGACCGACTGATATCTCGCAAACTAGGACGGTTGTGAATAATAATAATAACACAAAGTAAAGAAGAAATGTTACTTAAAAATTTAGTTATGTCAAACATGTGAAAACATGATCAAATATTTAAGTTATTACACTTTAAAGATAACATGTAAATGTGGAAATTTAAATTTGAACGGGAAGTTTTAGTCAAATAGTAACTTTTTTAATATTAAAATATTATTAAAACTACTTTCTGAACAATAAAACATTGTTTTTAATTTACTTGATTTCATTTGAAGATTATAGTGTTTGCTTTGTCGTAAATAAATAATGAACAAAGAATTATTGTGGAAATATAGTTCTTCTTTTGATTTCCGGTCCAAGTCGGTCACCTATGTTAAAGAGAAAGTTCAGTGGTTACAACATGGCTTCTCCAATGTTAGATATTGAGAAGAACTGTTCATAAACTCACATATGATGACCCAAAGCCCTTCCGTAGCCCCGCAAACTTGTGATCATCCTGCGAGATATGCAATTTTTCTTGAATCTTTTACGTCATAGTTACGGCTTTTTTAGGGTCTACTAATCATTCATGTTAAAGTCGACGCCGAGTTTATGAACAGTTCTACTTATTATCTAACATTGAAGAAGCCATCTTGTTACCCCTGAACTTTTTCTTTAATGTAATTTAATTACTCAAAAAAGTGTGCATTTTTTCAGTTACGTAACTTATTTGGGATAAACACTTTTGAGTTATTAAAATAACACTTTCAATTTATTACAAGAAATGCAATTTTTTAAAATCAGAAATATTCAAGAAAATTCTTATTTACCTGTGATATGTCAATAAAATTGTCATCAAAATCTTCAAAGTTATTTGAAGTGTTTGTCGGCAAGGTTTCTGATGTTGTGATGACGTCATTAACGTTATCAGCCACGTTCGTCAGTAACGGATCTTCAATATTTAAATCTACGTCTTCTGTGAATGTCGGAGTGATTTCCAGTTGTGGTATAGAAGCAGCGTTAGTGCCATGTTCATTCTGTGGAAATTATGTGGAAATACAATTAGAATTTACTAATAAATTAACTAAATGTTTTGAGGAAGCGATTTTGCTCTCATTTGCTTCTGTTTCAAGCAGCGTTAGTGCCATGTTCATTCTGTGGGAATTATGTGGAAATAAAATTAGAATTTACTAATAAATCAACTAAATGTTTTGAGAAAGCAATTTTGCTCTCATCTGCTTCTGTTTCAACGTACTGCGCATGCGCAGTAAGTAGAAACGGAAGCGGATGTGAGCAAAATCGATTAATCGGATAGTTGCCCGACTGATATCTCGCAAACTAGACGGTTCCGATTTGTAACATAAACATAAAGTAAAGAAGAAATGTTACTTAAAAGTTTAGTTGCGTCAAAAATGTTAAAACACGATCAAATATATAAATTATTCCACTTTAAAGATAACATGTATATGTAGAAATTCATATTTAGTGGCTAATTTTAGACAAATTATTATTATTATAACTTTTTTTTTTTTTTTTTTTTTTTTTTTTTTTTTTTTTTTTTTTTTGAAATTAAAAATATTATTAAACCTATTTTCGGAACAAAAAATTGTATTTTAAAAATACTCGATTTTATTTGAAAATAACATTTTTTTTTTTTTTTTTTTTTGAAATAATGTAAAAAAATTGTTGTGAAAATATAATTCTCCTTTTAACGATTTCCGGTCCAAGTTGGTCAACTTCTACGTTAAATAATAATAAATAAATATCTTAAATAGAAAAAAATCCTAATAAATAAGCAAGACAAACCTTATTTGTGAGCAAATATGTAGTAAATAGCGCAATGAACAGTATCTGTAAATATAAATAAGAAACATGTTATATATATCAAATACATCATAATTAAAGCATGTTTCATCATATACCTATAAAAACCTAATTAAGAAATACACATACAATAGCATAGTAGATCAAGGAACCTATTATTCTAATTGCTTTTTTTTTTTTTTTTTTTTTTTTTTTTTTTTGAAATTAATGGAATATAATTTGAGTATAATAAAGAAATACTCAAAAATATACAGGACGAGAAAAAAAAATAGCGAGTATAATGATATTGTGGAATCTTATACAAATTTCTAAATTTTTAGTAGCTAATTTTTATATATAATATATAAATATATTAATATTTATTAATATAAATATTAATATTATTAATTAATATTAATATAAATAATATATAAAAAATATAAATAAAAAGTGGGTAGGGGGCACGGTCGATAACTAATTCATTTTGACACGGGAAAATGTTATGATTTATGACGTCATTTTAAGACTTTTAAAAATTATTTAAAGTAGTTTGAACGAGTTTTGATATTATTTAAACGCCGTTTTAGTGCTACCTATAAATTCCTTATTTCTCTATGCTCCTATTGATGTAATAAAAAATACATTTAGTTCGAAACGCAAATAAAAAAATAGCCGCAAAGTCGAGCATTTTCCTCATACAACATTGGTTAATGGCTGAAAAAGCCAGGATCCTTCCACAGTAGATCATTCATATTTCTGCGAAAGTGTATTTAAATGGACTCAAAAACAGATAAATCAGCTCTTTGATAAACAAAGAAACTTTTAAAAGCATTAAACTAAATTTGGTTCGAAACGCACTGAGAACTTTGTGACTAAAAGAACTGAAAAGGAGAATTTTTTTGTTAACCAGTAATTTTTAAATAGTTCGGAAATCGGCCGCTAGAGGCGCCGAATCATGGCGATCGCGGGAGAAACGAGATATAAACGTCAATTGAGCTCATAAACGTTAATAAAACTCTTGTAATGTACTTAATATGTATTAACTTCATTATAATTAATTAATATATGCACTGAGAAGCGAGAAAAGTGTTTGATTAGAAAATAGTTACAAAAAGCAATATATATATATGATTTGCTGGATTATCTCTTAGTGGCTTGACAGCACAGTTTGGTAGAGCGCTGCTATTACACGACGAGGGTCAGCGGATCGAGACTCGGTTATTGCAAAGTTTTTAATGATGAAATTAAATTCAAGTGAGCGCCAAACTTCAAATAAATTTAAAATCAGCTGTTAACAACCTCGTTCAAACTACTTTAAAAATACTTAATAAACTCAAAATTTAAAAATTCGAATCGTATATTCGAATGTCCTGTTTAAGAATATGAAATGAAATAATGAAATTACCTGTTTATTTTTTAACCTTTCACTTTTCTATTATAAAATTTGTTACTATTAAATATTTGTTGATAAATAAATAATAATTATAACACTCTAAAAAATGGTGCATTACTTTAGTTACGAATCCTATAACTTATTTAAGATATACACTTTTAAGTTATCATGAGTAGCTAAAATAAGGCATTTTAGCAAATTATTAAAAATAGCTAATTTAACTTGAAATAGCTTAAAAAACTTAAATTAGCTATTTTTAATAACTTGCTAAAATGCATTATTTTAGCTACTCATAATAACTAAAAAATGTATATCTTAAATAAGTTAGGATTCGTAACTAAAGTAATGCACCAGTTTTTAGAGTGTATAAAAGAACAAAAGGTTCCAACTTTACCTTGCCATGTGGTATCATGTTGACTGACACCCCAAGAAGCACATAAAATTGACACTCCAAAACTCCAATATATATACAGGTAACCTGAGTATTACATGCAATTTTCTCATATGCAATTACTATTAAATTATACACTGTTCAAAACATCGCAACTATAATTAAATTTTCCCCTTTCAAGTGAGATAATATTAAAATATTATAATTAAAGTCAAGTAAATTTGGGTACTTGATAATATAATTGTCGTATCTGACTATATTTGTGAAGCAATTTTCAACCTTATGTCTTATCTATATAGAGGTTATATTTGAATCACAATTTTAGCTGATTTGAGAAATAATAAGTACATAAAAATCAAGATCTGGTTTTTGTTTTTTATTATTATCATTTTTTTTTTAGTTTTTCAGGTTATCGGAATGTATGTACGTTTAATAACAATGAGTGCAGTGTATTTTTTTGTCCTGTCGATTATACAGGGTGTTCGTAAAGTGAATGAGATTAAGTAACAGGAAAACTGACGTTATTTTGAGTGCTTTTTGATGCTCTTCTTGAGCAATGAATAGAATTGCTCAGCATAGGACAAACCTAGTTTTTGGCTATTTTCTATGAAAAATAAGATATTTTTTTGGTTATTATTATTTTATTTGCATACTTGAGGTACTAGTTCAACCTGTTAACAACATCAATGCTCTCAAAAAAATAATTGCAAAGTATTTCTACATTCATTCCATGACGACGCACAGTATTCGGGAAGTGCATGATTGATGTGATTGCATCGACCAGCCTGCCTAGTTGTTTCCACGGTTTCTCTAGGCTGTCATGGCGAATGACGGTCTGTGTACTAAGGCCGTGGACGGCCCGTGTGTGCTTTTCCATTAATTGGAAATTCCTTAGCTGTCGATAAGACAATGTCTTGACTGGGACTGGGATAGGTGTAGCATGATAACACAATATGGCAAGCAAAAAAAAAAAAAAACAAAAAAAAAAATTCTAGAGTATTTTAAAAATAGCAAAATGAGTCATTTTCCTATACTGGCCCATGTTGTTTAGCGCTCACTTATGACGTCGACTTTAACATGAATGAACCCACCCTATTAAGTTCTTATTATTATGCGTGTATTCCTATCCAATAAGATAGATACCACTCTATGAAAGTAAAGTACTTTTCTCGCTTTTATGCACGCAAAAAAACGTAACTAAAAAGTTTCTATTTAAACTAAGTAACCTAAGTAATGGTAAATATGTAATGTAATTACTAACATTAAATATAAGTAGGCAATGAAGCAGCTATAACTGGAGTTAAAATTATTTCTTGGACTTTAAAAATGAAAATGACAAAAATGAAAATGAGTTCTATAGAACACAACAGGCTATATCCAACAACGTGTGATTTAATAGAAATGAGTGAGATGAGGTATTTTGTGAACCGTCTCGAGATACCTCTGACTTGGCGTGGGTCATTACCATTGCACTATATAGTAACTAAAAGAGGTGGTATGGTCACCGCATTCTTCTTATGTAGGGGGTGCAGGGGAGGTGAAAACCACATTTTGTAGGCCTGCGATTGGCGTAGAGAGAAAACCGCTTTTGCGGAGATGTCCGAAGTCACTTCGACAGCCAATCTTAGCGGCGGATTACAATGTCTCAGAAAATCATTGATTAATAATATTAATCAACTCAGGAGGATATTCATAAATTTAAAAACAATAGCTGACTTGTTTAGGCATGTTTTGATATGATTTTTATGTCCTGACAATTTGTATTAGTTGCGCTATGATTTATTGAAGTGACCCCTTTTAACATGGGTTTAGATAGGACGGTGTGAAGCAAAAAAAAAAAAACACTTTTGCTGAATCGACTGTACTTTCTTTTTAGTTACTATAATTACCAACACTGCCAGGACTGGCCGGAGACATGAATACACCTGTCAAGCCTAAACATCTCTCCTACAGTTTTACCTGTGATTCACCGGCTAACGTACGGGCATGAACGTGCAGAGAACTTTAGTGCGCACTCGGTGCATACCATATGCACGACCTCTGAAAAAGACGACAGGTACCCACCAAGCAACGAACGCAAGACCTCTCGTATATCAGACCAGCACGCATACCACTGCGCCACCAGGCTCGGTTGAAATTTTTACTGTAGCTTACTGAGCCTTTAAGGAATAGACCAGAGAAAAACATAAGCATTTATATCACAAAACACTTGATGGGAATTACATAACTAACTTTAGTTTGTCTCAAAACCCAACAGTAGCCCCGTAGCAGTGATCAGAAATTACGATTTATGCAACCCGCACAACATTTTCATACTAATTTTTGCATGTTTCTGACGTCATAAACATGAATTTTCACACAAATTGCATACTTTACAGTATTTTCACGCTCACTCGTGGGGCTACATTAACATTCTGGTAAAAATTGTCATTAGTTTTGAAGATCCCATTTCTTATTTATTCATTAAAAAGTACATGTTGTTTTATGTGGTCTATGGCTTTAAAGCTTTTGTTTTCCTGGATTTCAGTCAATTGGATTTCAAGTCAATTCAGAGAAAATAATAATTTGTAACCAAATATATTTA
>OX439133.1:2600512-2710512 GCA_949318235.1 Ecdyonurus torrentis | reverse complement strand
ACAAAGCAAAAAAATGTTCAAAAAACAAAGAGTGGAATTGTTATGAAACAGAAAAAAAAAAAAAAAAAAAAAAAAACAGTAAAAAATATCGAAAAATACATACAGTAATATTTTGAAGACAAAAAGCAGAGAGGGAGAGAGAAGTAGGGTTTGTGTGTGTGTGTAAGAGAGAGAGAGAGAGAGAGAGAGAGAGAGAGAGAGAGAGAGAGAGAGGGAAAGAGCGAAAGAGAGAGGAAATCCAATAAAAAATTTTGCTTGTTTTTTATTAGAATCATGTAAGAAAAAGAATTTGTTAAAAAACAGTAACGACTCAACGCTCTATTAGTTTTAACTTAGAAAATATATTATGTTAATAAAGATTAAAATGCTATTAGTTTACATACTAAACTGAACTTTATATACATATTATACAAGTAGTAACTAGATTGATTCGACAAGCTAAGCGTTTTTATCACTTTTTATATATAAAGTATTATTAGTTTTACATATATTTGAAATTAACTATATATGTTAGAGTGCGGGGGTGGAAAACTTTTTTTTTTTACTTTTTTTCCTTTTTTTTTTTTTTTTTTTTACTTAATTTTGTTGTCGTGCATAAAAGTTCTGGTAAATTTTATTAAACACGGAAAGAATAAATTACATAATTTTATTTTAATTTAATTTATTTAATTTTTGCTATATTTATGTCATTTTAGCATAAACATCGTAAAATTTTTACAGCATAAATAATTATTTATTCTTAATGATATTTATGCCATGTAATAAAGTTATTATTCACTATAGAGTGTATGCGGATGACGTCATATTTAATGCACTTGAAGGCCATACTGGAGTAGTGAAGTGAATAACATCGCTCATACATAGGAAAACTTAGTTTTAGGTATTTTCTTTGTGATATCAGTTAATGTATTTTTATTTTTGTTGTTTTTCTCACATACTTGAGATACTAATTCAACATATTTACATCATCAATGCTCTCAAAAATATTAATTCGTAATTTTAAACTGACAAAATTAGTTTTTTTTTTTTTTTTTTTTGCTACGCTACCCATGTAATTAAAAAAAAAAACTAGTAATTATGCTAGCTCATTTTCAGCATAATTATAGTTTAATACAGCATAATTTATGCAACACTGCATGATCATACTAAAAATAATAATTATGTTAATGTTGTACATGACATCATAATCATTTATGCTATGTTTTAATTTAGTATTATTTATGCTAAAAAGACATAAATGCAATATCAAATACGAATTTTATTTTATTTTATTTTTTTTCAGAAAGTGGCATTTGTTTTATATGATTGAATTGAATATACTTTCAAATTTAAAGAATTTATCATTCACTATGGTCCGTGTTCCATTGACTCTCTCTCTCTCTCTCTCTCTCTCTCTCTCTCTCTCTCTCTCTCTCTCTCTCTCTCTCTCACTCCCTGCTCACACTCTCCCTATGTGTGTGTGTGACTCTCTCTCCCATTGATATATTTACTATATAAAAATGTTATAAAGCATAGTTTATAAAACTGATTTTCAATTTCATTTTCCATTTTTCACAATTTTCTTAGAGGTTAAGTGATATTGAAATTGATAGTAAGGAGAGAGAGAGAGAGAGAGAGAGAGAGAGAGAGAGAGAGAGAGAGAGAGAGAGAGAGAGAGAGAGAGAGAGAGATTAAGACTGTGTGTGTGTGTGTGAGAGAGAGAGAGAGAAGAGAGAGTGTGTGTGTGAGAGAGAGAGAGAGAGAGAGAGAGAGAGAGAGAGAGAGAGAGAGAGAGAGAGAGAGAGAGAGAGAGAGAGAGAGAGAGAGAGAGAGAGAGAAAAGAGAAAGAGAGAGAGAGAGAGAGAGAGAGAGAGAGAAGAGAGAGTGTGATTGAGAGAGAGAGAGAGAGAGCAGTGTGTGTGAGTGTATGTGTGTGAGTTTGTATGTGTGTGAGTGTGTATGTGTGAGTGTGTGTGTGTGTGTGTGTGTGTGTGTGTGTGTGTGTGTGTGTGTGTGTGTGTGTGTGTGTGTGTGTGTATGTGTGTGTGTGTGTGAGAGAGAGAGAGAGAGACAGAGAGAGAGAGATTATAACGACGTTGGAAATAACATTCAAATCCAGCCCCCGAGGCCAATTTGTAACAAAATAAGTCGTATATCCTTAGCTATCATCTTCGCCGAGTCAAGTCGAAGGAGATTTTCAATTTGAGAGCAAGCTATATTTATATAGAGGTTTTCATATTATATTGTTGTGGTCTATATTATATAATACACGAACTTTTATATAAACAATGAAAGACATAATAATTAAGTAATTACTTTATTAAGGCGTTGTGAGGGCATGACAGCACCATTTTACAAATACTTGACCACAATAATAATATACATTTTTAACATAAACAATTTTTATCATTGTTTTTACATCTTCAGTAATTACATGTAAAATTTATTTTATTAACATTATTTTATAAGCCGTACATTGGATTTAAGTATAAGATGATCAAAATATGGTTGTTAAATATTCCTTACCTAAATATTTAAAGCCATAGACCACATAAACCAACATGTGCTTTTTAATGAATAAACACGAAATGGGATCTTCAAAACTGTTGACAATTTTTACCAGAATGTTAGGGGAGCCCCACGAGAGAGCGTGAAAATACTATAAAGTATTCAATTTACGTGAATAATCTTGTTTATGACGTCAGAAACATGCAAAAATTAGTATTAAAATGTTGTGCGGGTTGCATAAATTGACTTTTCTGATCGCTGCTAGGGAGCTACAGTTGGGTTTTGAGGCAAACTAAAGTTATTTATGTAAGTTCCATCAAGTGTTTTGTGATATAAATGCTTATGTTTTTCTCTATTCATTTATCATACCTAAATATCAACGTTAATTTGGCCGGAGTCATTGATGTCTAATTTATTTTACGTTCACAAAATGACAGTTGCGGGTTTGTGACGTCACAGCGCACTAGTATACACGAGAGTGAAAACAGTAGAGCTGGATGCAAAGTACAGATTACGTAATTTATGCTGTATTTTTGTCATTATAGAAGAAATGTGGATAAATTATAACAACATAATAATTATGCTATATATCATAGTTATTATGTACTATAGCATAAATTTTGCTGTATGAACAAATGGTGCTGAAAATGAGCTACACGTAAAACATTAACAGTAAAAATCAGACATGAGCATGAGCGTCTTGTTTGAGCGACGCTCAACGTGAGCGCGCTCATAAATTGATAAATTGAGAGCGGAGCGGGAGCGTCGATCAATTAATAAAGTCGCAAGCGTGAGCGCGATCATAATACTGTGAGCGGAGCGACTTGAACGCCACTCGTCTTTTGCTTTGAAGAATAGAAAATGTGGAACTAAAAAAGGTGGTTAATTCAGTGGTCTATTTTATGAACTATCAAAATATTGCAGATTAAACCTCTAATGCGCCTTCTAACAAAAAGTTACAATTGCAGTATAAGACATTTCTAACAATTACTAATTACCACAAAGGTCTAGCTATACAGACACACCCATTTTTTTAAGACTTACATGAGCGACTTAATTAAGAGGGCACTCAAAAAAAAAATTCACAAATGTGAGTGTGAGCACGCTCATATGAGAATTTGCTAGCGCAAAGCACGAGCGCGATCAATTACGTGATCGCGAGCGTGGAGCGCGAGCGTGCACATTTTTAAAGAGCGCTGGCCATGTCTGCTAATTTATTTGAATTTATTTAAAATTTAACTGAAGACGCCACTGAAGTTTACTTAAATTTAATTTTCAGGCTAATTTGAATGAATAGACTCTAAAACGAATATACTTCACAATTATACTGTATTAAATCCAGATTAAAATATATTTTATAGCAGTTTTAAAGTTAATTTTAAAATTTAATAATTTATCCCTTAAAATATTAAAACTAATATTTTTTTAATATAATATTAATTACAATTGCTAATTACAAGTACTGTTTTCATACATCAAATAATAAAAAGTTAATTATTTATTTTATTTACTTACTTATTTATATTTATTTATTTATGTATTTATCTAATTATTTTTTATTTATTTATTTATACTCATTCATTCATTTAATTTTTTATTAATTTTTATATATGATGTATTAAATAATATTTACAAAAAATGTGTTCATGCCAATCAATTTTATTATTATTATTAATATTATTATGTTAAGGCGGTGGGGGACCGACTTGGACCGGAAATCGCTAAAAGAACAACTATATTTTCCTAATATTTTTTTGTACATGGTTTAATTCCAATAATACAAACACTATAATTTTCAAATAAAACAAAGGAAATTTAAAATATATTTTTTTATACCAAAAAAATTTTTAATTATATTTTTAATTGTAAAAAAGTTTCTAATTTGACTAAAATTTCCCGCTCAAATTTGAATTTCCACATTTACCTGTTATCTTTAAAGTGTAATAACTTAAATATTTGATCGTGTTTTCACATGTTTGACATAACTAAATTTTTAAGTAACATTTCTTCTTTAATTTGTGTCTATTATTATTATTCGCAACCGTCCTAGTTTGCAAAATATAAGTCGGTCACCTACCCCCTTAAATGTAATTTTACTACGAAAGTTTAGATTGAATGTTTAAAAAAAACTACCGCCATCTATTGGATATCCCGCTATATAAAATCAATTCTAGAGCTGATTTTGTTATTTTGTGTTGGCGCTACTTGTAAATAGTGGAGAGTTTTTGAACTTCTTGCACTTAAACATTTTATTTGAATTAGTAATTTGTGGTAAAAATTTAAGTTACTTTTGTCTCAAAAAATATTCAATTTTAGATAAATTTTTGTTTTTTAAAGTAAAATATTCATGAAATTCTATTACAAAAGGTATATGTTTTGTTATTAACTGGTTTTGAGGTATATATATAGTTTTATATACAAAGTGAAATGAGTATATATATATTTAATATGAATTAAATAAATTTCAATACTTTAAATAAAATATTAGAAAAGAAAAATAATTGTGTAGACATTGAGTTTTATTTAATTGTAATTAAATTTAATTACACAGTACAATTAATTATAATAATTTAATTAATTCAAATTCAGGAAAACAAAAGCTTAGATGCTCAGTAAGCTACAGTAAAAATTTCAGCTCTGAAAAATAATTCTAACTACAGTTAAATCTGCTTCATTGCCCCATAAGAAAGCATGTTAAATGTAGACAGGAACACAAAGTCGTCTGCTAGCACTTTGTTAGTATTGTTGAGCTGTCAGTTTGTTTATTTTATCACTAAACCTACTTTTGCAATCAACTACTAGATAATCAAAATAGCCTGCATTCCTATGGAGCTCATTTAACAATTTCAAGTATAGAAAAAGCTTTTTGTGACCACGGCATTATAAATAGTTTAGGAAACGCAGAGATTAGGTGATTTTGAAAAGGTATAAAATAGACTCTGTGATCAAACATAATTTATTACTGCATAAAACACATAAATATAAAGTTTTATGAATCATACAAGTTAAGTTTTACTCATATTAGCAATTTTATTCACAAAAATTAAAAGTTAAATTATATGAAGCAATTATTGAAGCTTATATATATATACTTAACATGTTTTGTTTTTTTAAAAAGCAAATTTAAAATTAAACACTAGAGGTTTTTCGATAATTTTTTTAATTCATATTATATAATATATATAGAAAATTATATTGCTTAAAACACGCAATTTTTTTTTTCCAATTAAATTTCTCTGTAATTTATTTCGTATTTTCTCAAATATTGCCTAAAAAAAAAGTGATACCCTCCATAAGTGCAATGTTAAATTAAGCAGCCCTTAGCTTTTTGCGCTATACCATAATTATATTATAATGTTAAACAGAGCCACCGTGAGTGGCAAAAAAGCTATGCTTACAGCAAATAACATTTGCCTCTCGCGTGGTTCATGAAAATTGCTTTGTTATCATTTAGACACGCGGCCGCAGCATCTAGGATTTTTAAAAAAAAAAATACAATTTTTAGAATAAATATATCGCAATTTATTAGTAACTTAGACAATAACTTCATATAAAATTAATAAATGCAATATTAGTATTGTTAAGCATAAACAAAAGTAAAATTTGTTTATACGTACAGTATATAGTATATATACTAATTAATATTTAATAAATATATCAATTATCAATTTTAGACTGCGAAAATATATTATACACAGTTTAAAGGCCATTTTTAGATTATTTGTGTTTACTTTTTAAGTATATGCGTGGTTAATAAATATTTACATAAAATGAGATACACTTTCAGCCATAGAAGACATTATTTGGTTTTTAAATTACTTATATAAACACATTTATTGAAACCTTTACAGTGACGAGGTGAATGTGTTCATGTTAAAGGAATAGACCAGAGAAAAACATAAGCATTTATATCACAAAACACTTGATGGGATTTATATAAAAAACATTAGTTTGTTTCAAAACCCAACAGTAGCCCCGTAGCAGTGATCAGAAAATGCGATTTATGCAATCCGTACAACATTTTCATACTAATTTTTGCATGTTTCTGACGTCATAAACATGAATTTTCACGCAAATTGCACACTTTATAGTTTTTTCACGCTCTCTCGAGGGGCTACATTAACATTCTGGTAAAAATTGTCATCCGTTTTTAAGATACCATTTTGTGTTTATTCATTAAAAAGCTCATGTTGTTTTATGTGGTCTATGGCTTTAATGCAAGTCATGTTAACATAGGTAGCATAGCAATATATGATTGTGTCAATTATTATCAAATAGTGCTTTTTTTTATAAAAGTGAGTTTCTTATCATTATCTGTAATGATATCGCCTTTATTGAATTTTTTTAGTAGTTTTTTAGTAGTTTTTTTTTTAATTTTTGGCTGCCCACAAAACATCATTCATTGGTTGATCTTATTTTTTGAGCCAATAAAAGTGAGTCGCATGTTAAGCATGGATTTTTTTTTATTATTATTTTTTCATTTCAGTCATTCTTATTAGGTTTTAATTTCTAAACGAAGAAATAACAATGAATAACCATACATTTAAACTTTAATTAACAGGTAGTGACGTCATAATCAGATGTTTTTAACAAAGAAAAAAGCTGGCTCAATATTTGTGTGTAGTTTACAGGACAAACTCTACAATACAGTATATATATAATATATATATATATATATATATATATATATATATATATATATATATATATATATATATATATATATATATATATATATATATATATATATATATATATATATATATATATAGATGCTTACCCGTCGAAGTGAACGTACTACACTTTACAAATTTGGTGAAAAATGAACGTTCTGCGTTTGGCGCTTCTACGCGTTTTAACATGAGAACTAGATGGGGGAACTTGGAATTTTTAAAGTGTAGAACGTTCATTTTCCCCCAAATTTGTAAAGTGTAGTACGTTCACTTCGACGGGTAAGCATCGATATATATTTATATATATATATATATATATATATATATATATATATATATATATATATATATATATATATATATATATTATCTACCATATTGTAGAGTTTGTCCTGTAAACTACACACAAATATTGAGCCAGCTTTTTTCTTTGTTAATTATAATTATATATATAATATTATATATATATATATTATATATATATAATATTATATTATATTATATTATATATAATTATTATTATATATATAATTAATTATATATTATGTTTATATATATATATATATATATATATAAACATATATTATAGATATACATAGATGCCACAATAGCCTGCATAATTATTATACTACTGTAGAGTATTATGTATTATTTTACCTAGATTAAATAGTATAATTATTTATAACATTACACAATAAAGCAACATTTTTAGTTAGTATATAAAAGTAGCCTTAATTATTATTATTATTATAATTTATTATTGTTTACATTTTTAAATGTATAATAGGAAAAAAATACAAATAAATTAACTATAGTTGAAACACTTTGATAGAAAGTAAAAAAACTTGTTTATTATGTTATATATAATATATTTTATTGTAAATAAACCATAATTATGTTTGGCTGTACTAAATTAAAACCTGATGAGTATTCAAATTTTAAACGTTAATTTTAAAAATAATACCATAAAATTTAGCATTTAATTATGCCTGAGATTTCATGCAAATTATATTACAAATATATAAGCATTAACAATTATTATAAGTTAATATGAAATAATAGTTTTTTTTTTCAAGTTACATTAATTAATTTTTTAGTATATTTTTCTATGCATTTTTTTGAATAAAGATGATTATTTAGTTATATATATATTTATTTATTTATTTTATTAATTTATATCAAAAAAAGCATACAAAAACAATAATTAGGTTTATGCAATACATTATGCAATACTTAGTAATGTATTATTAATTATGTATTAATATTAGTAATGTATTACTAATGTAGTTTATGCAATACTATGTATAGTAAGGAAGAATAGAGAAGTGACATACCCATATTTTAGGCAAACCACATATCGATGCCTCCACGTCAAAAGCGATCATCTACAATTTCCAGATTTTCAACAAAATGACTATCTACACTTTCCGAGCAGCGCTGTAACGCGACTAGCGTCCAAAAGCTTAATATTATTCTAATGCTCGGTGGCGGAAAGTGCAGATAGAAGTTTTGTCGGAAATCTTTAAGGAATAGATGCTCCCTTTGACGCGGAGGCAACGATACACAATACTTTATTTATAACTTTATTTCAAGGCCCCATTATTTGCCCAAAACAGGCCATCATGAGGCACCAATTAAGAGCGAGTAAAAGTACACTTTTGAGTTTTGCTCTGTCAAGCACTCTGATTGGTTCCTTAGAAAAGCATGATCTGGGCTGTTATTGGGGGCTTGAAATAAAGTAACGTAAGCTTACTTTATTGCGTATGCTAGTCTGCCTTAAACATGGGGATGTCAGTTCTCTGTTAAAGTTAACTAATATAGGCAATGAATATATGAATAAATAAATTATTAATAAAATAAATAGAAGATTAAAAGTAAAGGAATAGAGATGAAATAGAAATTAAGTTTTAAAATAATACTTATTAAGGAAATAAATTAACATTATTTAAAAAATTAAGTACAATAAATGCCCTATAAAAGTGTCAAGATGTTAACAGTATCAAAGGAGTTTCTCTCTCTGTCTCTCTCTTTTTGTATAATTAAAAAAACTTATTATAACCAAGCAAACAATAGATGGTAATTCTATCATAGGTAAAACAAAAAAGAAAGGGGACGAAATAATTTAAGTTAGCTGTCAAAATAACCGAAGTAATTTATCTTCTTGCGTTCAATACTCATTGTCTATTGTTTTCTTTGAACAATTTCAAGAGAGAATCTAATTTAATATTTAAATTTATTTCCAGCTGCTCTTGTCGTTTAATTATCATTTCCTGTCTAGTAGCTAAATCCAATAATAATTTTTCTTCCTCCTTTTTAGTTTTAATTTTAGTTCTTTCGTCTTCAATTTGTGCATCAAAGTTGGATTTAACAAGACATCTTTCTTTTTGTACAATTAACAACTCCTCGAGAATTTTTTCAAATTCAAAACATAACGGAAACATTTTCTTGAAATGCTTGCTGCTCAAACACTCAATACTAAATCCACATATTTTGCCAGAATTACAATCAAACAAACTTCTGTTACATGAGTTTCTAACATCTGGGTTCATTGTATTTTGTTTTGTAATGGCAAATTTTATTTTATTTTCTTTCAGTAAACCAGACAGTAAAACACTATGCTGTATCAAATATGAACCAATACATTTGCATCTAGCATTAATAGTATCAAATATAATACTTTCAAACTTAGCATATAATTTGACCTGAGATTCCATACAAATGATATCTGCTTCAGTTTTAATAATTTGTATATCACTGACTGCTAATCCATTCAGTAAGTTCATTAGTACAATCACCATTGAGAAAAAGAAGAACAAGAAAATCAAATGACTTGTAATAGCAAAAGAATCAAATTGAAGGTTATTCGCATCAAATTCTCCTTGCAACATTACAGTAGTTTTAAATATTGAGGTACCGATTGTTTTAAACATGTTTTCAGAACATTCTTTTTTGCTCTCGCAAGGTTGAAATATAATATAAAATGAAATTCCAAACGCTACAACCAGTAACGAATACCAGAGCAAAAAGTACAGAAAATCTTTTCCAACTCTGAATAGCATTGTATAATAAATAGTCAGTACTGGGTGACTACCTATTAAAATAACCAGTTCTGAGAATGCCAACAAAATACCCACAGCAGATAGCGTGTGAATAGCATGGTAGTCATAGGGAACCACAAATAATAAGAAAGTACTTATAAATATCAAAGTCACCTCTACTAAGTTGACAATGTAAGAAATGTAATGCCAGAATGAGACTGCGATGTATATTTGAAAAATCTCTCTAAGAACGATAAAAAATAATGTAATACCTGCCAAAATTTGTGGAGCTCGTGCTCTGCTATCAAGTTTTTCATCAAAAATATTGTTTCCGGTGTTATTGCGTCCATGTGATATATTAACATCATTAACTAGATAATAAATATAGACACTGAATGATGTAGTGAATGCTGCAAGCATCATGAAGTTAATATAAAATAACCAGAAAAATCTGTGCCATTTTAAATGTAAGAAGCTACGTATGACAGGATGGTTAAGTAATGGCTTATAAGGTTTTGATTTTGCTACAAGTAACAGATTCTGCATATCTGGAGATTCAGTATTTGGTAAAGGGACTTCAATGAGACACGTATTTGCTTTGTCACTTTCACTTCCAGATATAATTTTATTTTGATTGACTTTCTCAGGAGGTGTAATTAGGAACTGAAAGTCTAATATCATATTGTAGATACCATTCCTATCATAAGCACCTCCTTCTATTATGATTTTATCATCTAGGTAACCACTTAAAGATTCTAAATCAGATCCAGCAAAAGCAGGCAAATTCTCATCACTTAATATAAATATATTTGCATTGTTTCTCAGTAAAAATACAATATTATTTTCTTGACGTTTTTCAACAGCATAATGTAATGCAGTCTTATTTCTAAAGTCAACACTATTTATGTTAAGCGTTTTATTTAATTGAAAATTACAAAGTAATTTAACGCATTGACAATCAGATTTTGAATTTTTAACTGCTAAATGTAACACTGTTTGCATGTCTTTAATAGACTTAACTAATGACAAATCTAACTTCCTGTATTGTAATAACAGTTTTAGCATTTCTTCATTGCAATCACTTACTGCAATCATTACAGGGGTATTTAAATCACTGCATCGTTTATTAATATTAGCTCCTAAATCTAATATTAATTTGGTAGCTTCTAAAAGCCCAGATTTAATTGCAGCCTGTAATAATGTAAACTCTCCGTTATTTACATTGACATCGTAGTTCTCGTTTTTAATTTGATCCATGAATTCAGTCTCCTTTTTACTTGCAATTAATGCAAATAAAGTATTTATCTTATTGAAAGCTACATTTGTATCAATAGGATAATTGATTTGTATATCAGATTTTGCAGATGTTATGATATCTCGAGCTGAAGTTTTATTTATTATCAGATCTATATTTGCCTTATTTTCTACTAACAACTCAACAATGTCCCAGTTTCCTGTCTCAGAAGCTATATGAGCGGCTAAGTGCACTGCTGTATGACCACTACCATCTAAAACATCTATATTGATTTTCAATGTATGTACAAGTATTTTAGCACATTTAATTAGATTAGTAATATGTATTTCTTTAGTGTCAGCACAATATTTAAGATTGTTTACTTCTTTCACTACACAGTGGAGGGCAGTTTCTTTGCAAATGTTCAAAGCATTGCAGTTTTCATTTTCAGTGGGCACAAGTGTCCTTAGTAGATCATGGTAGCCATACTCTGCAGCTACGTGGAAAGCTGTCATTCCGTGGTGTCTGGAGTTAGGGTTAGCACTGATTTCATACTTCGTGTTCGATTGATTTAGGAGTAGTAAAATGAGTTCTTTTCTTTTTTCAGCAGGTGCCTGTAATTAAAAAAATAATGACTTTAAGATTAGACAACATCTTTCAATTATTAGCACACAAAACAGAAAATTACATTGACACAATATAATAAGTACATTCAACCGAATTACATGAAACTAAAATGTAAATTTTAACAACAAATTACTTGCACTTAATTTAAATATTGCAATTTTTAAGTTATGTCTTTTGCCAATTTTAATGATCGTAACATGCTTTATGGTGATCCTATAGTAAAGTTTATATACTAAATAAAATTTATATTATTTCTTTATTCATATTGAACTCTTATCCATAGATAGAACTTTAAGTAAATACAATAGTTACATAAAGAATCAAAACATTAAAACTATTTATGTTTTGTATATTGTAATAATTAGGGTTTGTATGTAATTAAAATTTACTTGATGTTTTCTTTTACGGTTAAATGTATATAAGGGTGGACAGTGGACCAGACATTTAGTCAGACTTTTACCTAACCCTGTCCAAAGTTGTATTTTCTTTTATATTTTTTTTAGATAAAGACGATTATTTATTTATTTACTAATGTACCGTAGCGCAGTGTAACTTTAGACCAGGGGGGGTAACTTTATACCACTTTTTAAATTGCTATAACTCTGAAACTTTTTCAGTTAGAACAATTATAACCAAATTTCTAAAAGCTCAATTATATAAGCTTTCCAGCATATTTGGTATTATCATTCAAACTGAAAAAGTTTCAGTCGAGTTAAAGCAATTAAATAAATGGTCTAAAGTTACAACCCTGGTCTAAAGTTACACCATGCTACGGTATATTAATTATCAAAATATTGTTATCAAACAATATTTTATACATATCTTATTTGCTTGTTTTGTTAATAGTTAGGTAACATAGTAGCTGTTGCTATCAATTTATAGTTACATTTTAATTCCATTTTGTTAAAGAGGTAGGTTAAATTTAATTATTTAAGGTTGCAAACCTGATCTTGCTCAATAAAAGCTCTCAATATTAATTATTTTTATATCTTATAGTAAATAGTTACCAAATGTAAAGTATCCTTCAACAGCTGGTCCATATGCAGTTGATCTGCAGATGTGAGCAGATGACGTAACTGGTCCACATCTCCCAGTCGTACAGCGAGATCTCGTAGAACTTCAAGTCGATTAGAAGCTCGGCGCTTGAAAATAAAAGAATCTTAAAATTTAAAACAAAGGCCTCTCTAAATTGCAATGACTCAACCTAATACATTTTAGTACTATAATAAAATTTATTTGAACAATTTTCTATAAAAGACTTTTTACATTTGTGTTTTGCAATTTAAAATTTAATAGTAAAAATTTTAATAACGTTTTAACCGTTGATTCTGTAATTTCAAATCATTAGAACCTTTACAAAATTATAAGAGCCAGCTTATTTATGTTTTTCTTAGTTGTTTCTTATAATTTTAAGAATTTTAGTAATTGATATTAACTTTAAATTATTCACCACATGTAGCCTTTTACCTCGCATCTATCTATCAAGTAAAAAGTGGTTTAAAAATATATTAGAGCCACTAGTGCATATTAAAGGAAATATTAAGCATATCAGGCTATGCCTAAAATAAACATATATTTCTTGTATTTTAAAATATATTAAAAGTATAAATAAGTGCTTTTTCTAAATCTTTTTATTTGAACACTTAGTTTGGCTGTTAAACACCTAGCTGGTATGGCCGAGTGGTGAAGGCAGCTGACTCGCAACTCTGTACTCCTCACCGAGTGTAGGTTCGAGCCACTGCTGGGTGCGTACGTGAAGTGTGAGAGCACAACACGTTGCACGATGCATGTTTACATGCATTCCATGACAACGCACAGTATTCGGGAGGTGCATGATTGATGTGATTGCACCGACCAGCCTGCCTAGATGTTTCCACGGTTTCTCTAGGCTGTCATGGCGAATTCCGGGCTGTGTACTTAGGCCGTGGCTGGCCTGTGTATGCTTTTCCATTAATTGGAAAGTCCTTACCTGTCGATAAGACAATGTCTTGACTGGGACTGGGATTGGTGTATAGCACAATAACACAATATGGCAAGCAAAAAAAAAAAAAAAAAAAAAAAAAAAACGATTACAGTTGCCTTGCAAAGGCGTTTTCTTGCACTAATCACAGGACTAGAAAATTAAGCACTAATCATCCCTCCTTCTTTACCTCTTACTTAGCAAGATTATTTAAATGTATAATATTATATAGAAGGTGGTGTAGTTTGCCTAGGCTTCATCAGGTATGAAACATCACACAAGATAAATCAAAATAAGAAGGCAAATTTAAAGCGACCGAAAGAGGGGAAATTTTGTGTCCCTCCTTCAGTTCCAGTTAAAAATGTATTGTACCTAAGAGGCCACGTGGCTCTGTTAACAGTCACCTTCTATGACGTATGTCAAAAATTGAAGTTTTACGAAGGGAACCGAATTTTGACGAGCAAACTGTACCACCTCCTATATAAACACCTTGGATTGCAGGCAGGCCCGGCTTGACCGTGGTGCATTGGTGCGATCGCACCACGGGCCACAATCAATCCGGGCCAAAAAGAATAAAGAACAATGAAGAAAAAAAAAGTTTTTTTTTTCTATTATACATCCATTTTTGTCTACTAAATTTTTTAGGCTTGCTAAAGAATAATTTTTAATTTCTCCTAAGCAGCTCCGTTGGCCAAATCTCATGTAACTAACAGTATATCAAATGCTATGGTTTAATTGTATACTTTTCCATATAAATAGTTTTACACGTAGTTGTAAAGAAAGAAAAAATAAAAAGTTAGTTCAGAATTAGCGTTAAAAAACACGTGCCACGCCCCCCTTTTTAATTTTTTTTCCCTTCGGAGCAAACTGGGGGGCTGGCGCCCCCCAGACCCCCCATTGATTGCGTACCAACTCGGGCATTAGCTCCACGGGCCAGATGCTCTCAAGCCGACCCTGATTGCAGGTACTACTAAAGTAACCTATTCAGCTATTTTCTCACCTTACGGACAAACTTCAGCACGATATTCTCAAGCTCTTCGTCATCTATCACATTGACTGCTGACGTCACTAACTGCTGTAGACACTTGGCGTCACTGCTACTGACAACAAGGCCAGCAACTTTCTGAGGCTCCAAGTGAGGCTCCTCCCACTTTCTCACCTGACTCAACAGCGCCATTTACTGAAACATAGTTTGATAATTAGGTATTTGTATTTAGAGTCATAAACTAGTATATCGATCTTGTTGCGAAAAAACGCCTATCTCGATTTTTGTCAGTGGAAGCAAAAGGCCTATCTCGTATTTTGTCAGTGGACTCAAAAGGCCTATCTCGTATTTTGTCAGTGTAAGCAAAAGTTCTATCTCGAGCGCCATCTACATAACGTTCGGGAACGAGATAGGCCTTTTGCTTCCACTGACATAATACGAGATAGGCCTTTTGCTTCCACTGACAAAATAAGAGATAGGCCTTTTGCTTTCACTGACAAAATAAGAGATAGGCCTTTTGCTTCCACTGACAAAAAACGAGATAGTTTTTTTTTTGCAACAAGATCGATATGCTTTTTTATGTATGAATAAACACGAAATGAGATCTTCAAAAGTTATGAGAATTTTCTCAAGTATGTTAACATATAGCCCCTCAAAAGAGCGTGAAAATATACTGTAAAGTATGGAACTTGCGGACTATTCATTTTTCTGACGTAAAAAACATGCAAAAAATAGTAGAAAAACGTTGTGTGGGTTGCATAAATTGAAATTTTCTGATCAGTGCTACGCTCCGTTGCTACATAGGTTTTCCACAAACTAAAGTTATTTACGTAAGTCCCATCGCGTGGTTGTGATATAATGGCTTATTAATATTTTTTTAATGGTCTATTCTTTTCAAGGTTTATATCAATAACTTAATTAATATTTTATGGAGAAACACGATACATAATTTTTAAATAAAAACACAAGTTAGAAAGAACATTTAAATTAATGTGATGAATATGTTAACAGATTGTTTTATATATTATATATATCATTGCTGTGGCGGCTAAAGTGCCAATCTGCAAAATCAACAAGCCTCATTATCAATACAAAAACATAGAAAAATGACCTATGTTAATTATGCAGATCAGATCGGCACTTTAGCCGCCACAGTGACGATATGGCAAAAATATGCTACAAACACTATCTAAATATTTATATAATTCAAATTGGCATCGGTATACTGTATAAATATATGAATATGGCATAAATTGAGCATATTTTATGTTTTCTAATATCGTTTGATAAAACTTAAATAAAATATAAAAGAACTGAAAACACCTTTTTTTAGATAATTAATTATTAGAATATTGTTTATTTATAATTTTTAATATATATTTTTAATTTTTTTCTTTAAATTATTTAAATTTCAAAAATAACAATTTGTATTTGTATTAATATACATATGCATATATGTATAACATTATAATATTGCATTGTACAGTAATTATAATGCTATAATAATGGAATGTATTTTATTTGAATTTTGAGTTATACTCATTCTTTAATTTAGTTATTCTGGATATATATATATATATATATAATTTAAATATTGTATAAATACAATAATTCCTATTTTGCATTATTAATATATATTTATATATATTTTGTGGTGCATATAATTCTATAATAAAAAATGCCGTAAATTATAATTTAATAATTAATTAAAAAGTAAATTAATTATTACTGCTTACAGATATTAGATAACGATAAATATCACAAAAATTTAATTTTGTATTTATTTGTTATGTATGGGCGTATAAATTTTTTTTTATTCGTCTTGCTTGAGCTTGAATGAATATCTTAAAAGATTGAATGAAGAATGCAAAGATACTTTATACAGAAATCGCATAGTAAAATATATAAAAATAATTACAAATAACACTAGAAAGTTAATAAATTTAATTAATATATCTACTTATACCATAACATAACTATAACTTACGTTTTCGTAATAATTATGCTCGAAATCTCTTTGTATGTTGTTGCATCGAAGCAAATATGTTAATTTTAAAGATGGAGGAGGGGGAACAGCTGGGTGAGACTTTACGAAACGAGGCGGTCAAAAGAGAAATGGTTTAGTTTTTAACGAAATTCTGCGCATGCGTGAAAATCAAAGCTTCGCCCCTTTTTCTTCACGCAGAGTGGTTTTCATGAGTTTTCATGCACTTCTCAATGCATTTATTCAAGGTATTTGATTTTTGACAACTATAAAAATAATAATTTACATTTTTTTTAATTCTTATAAATTAAACTAATTTTCAATTTTTTTCTTTTTTTCTTTCGCTTATTATTATTTTTTTTTGTATTTTTTTCTTCTTCCCAATTCCATAAAATTTGTATATTATTTTTGGTGATTTTTTTTATTTTTTAATTTGATAATTTTATTATTTTCCTGCAAGTTTTTTTTTTGTTTTGTTTTTTTTTTTCATTTTTAGTAAATTTTATTATTATTATATGTTTTTGTAATCTTGTATTTTTTTGCTAACAATTTCAGTTTTAAGCACTTCATTCAATCGATCTTCACGCACATACCTACGCCAGTTAAATTCGTAAAAAAATATTGCAATTAAAAAGTTTGTAAAATCTTAAAAGTACTTTTAAAAGAAATTATAAAAGAAAAAAACAACACTTTTTTACACGCGAAAAATATACTTTATATTAGTTAAAAATATTAAAAGAAGAAAAATAAAAGTTAATTATAGTTCCTAAATAATAATTAATATTTAAATTGCGAAATCAATATTCCAAATTTAAATACGTATATATAATAATATTTATCATTATATAATTTAATTTATTCAAATAAATATAATTCATGTTTTATTCTTTGCGGGTAGATATTATTATTATTATTATTTTATTTTTTTTTACTTTTAAAAGATTTTACAAACTTTTTTATTACAATATTTTTTACGAATTTAACTGGTGAAGATCGATTGCATATTATATGAAATGCGTGAAAATTAAAATGTTAGTAAAAAGACAATTAACAAAAAATAATAATAATAATTAAAAAAATCAAAAAAGGAAACTCGCAGGAAAATAATAAAATTATTATTAAAATAAAAAAATCACCAAAAAATATTATTAACTTTTTTAACAGTACAAATTCTATGGAATTGAAAAGTAAGCGAAAGAAAATTTTTTTTGAAAATTAGTTTAATTTATAAAAATAAAAAATAAAGTAAATTATTATTTCAATAGTTGTCAAAAATCAAATACCTTGAATAACTGCATTGAGAAGTGCATAAAAACTCATGAAAACCACTCTTTTCCTCTCCAAATTTTCCTCTCCTGGGAAAAGTATGCATATATTTAATTTAAATATTTCTTCTACAACGGAGCTATATAAATTATTATATTTATATGTTACTTATCAAGATAATATACACAATAAACACACATAATAATTATTGAAAGATTATATAAGAAGAACAAAAGATCTAGACCCTCGTGAAGTGGATTGCAAATATTATTACTTTATTGTGGGTGACCGGTCACCCTTATTTGCACTTTGCAGACATACTGTATTACATTTCTATGTTTAGATTTTTCTTAAAGATTTAGTGAAAACAAGAGAAGAACAAAAACATTTTTGGGTGTGGACATTTCCACAATACTGCGCATGCGTCACTATTTCAAATATTGTTAAATATTTTTATATACTACATTGTGATACTCTTTAATATGGTATTTTGAATGAATGAATGAATGAATGAATGAATGAATGAATGAATGAATGAATGAATGAATGAATGAATGAATGAATGAATGAATGAATGAATGAATGAATGAATGAATGAATGAATGAATGAATGAATGAATGAATGAATGAATGAATGAATGAATGAATGAATGAATGAATGAATGAATGAATGAATGAATGAATGAATGTTGCGTTTAAACAAAAGCGCATTTTTACATAAAAATGAAAATGAAAAACAAAAAGATTTAAAATTGCCAACAAATATAGAAAACTTATAGGGGGAAAATGTACATACTTATTTATTACATGCAATATGTGTTTAAAAAAAACTGCTTTTTATTTAATGTATTACCGAGATAAGGGGGCCAACTAAAATATCAATTTTTTTCTTTTACTGCGCTGAATAAATTCATAGATGGCACAATGAAAGGGTCAAGTAATTAAATCATAAATCATCTAAAATATTTGTTATATATTAAAATTAAAAAATAAAAGTGGAAAGTGTAATAAACATGTGAGTTATGCAACCAGCACAACAATTTAAAAAAAAAATTGGTTAATATTCATGGTAATTGCATACTTTACATTTATTTAGCACTCTGCTCTTGCTCTAAAGATTCATTCATTCATTCATTCATTCATTCATTCATTCATTCATTCATTCATTCATTCATTCATTCATTCATTCATTCATTCATTCATTCATTCATTCATTCATTCGTTCGTTCGTTCGTTCGTTCGTTCGTTCATTCATTCATTCATTCATTCATTCATTCATTCATTCATTCATTCATTCATTCATTCATTCATTCATTCATTCATTCATTCATTCATTCATTCATTCATTCTTTGGTTCGTTCGTTCGTTCGTTCGTTCATTCATTCATTCATTCATTCATTCATTCATTCATTCATTCATTCATTCATTCATTCATTCATTCATTCATTCATTCATTCATTCATTCATTCATTCATTCATTCATTCATTCACTCACTCACTCACTCACTCACTCACTCACTCACTCACTCACTCACTCACTCACTCACTCACTCACTCACTCACTCACTCACTCACTCACTCACTCACTCACTCACTCACTCACTCACTCACTCACTCACTCACTCACTCACTCACTCACTCACTCACTCACTCACTCACTCACTCACTCACTCACTCACTCACTCACTCACTCACTCACTCACTCACTCACTCACTCACTCACTCACTCACTCACTCACTCACTCACTCACTCACTCCCTCACTCGCTCACTCGCTCACTCGCTCACTCGCTCACTCGCTCACTCGCTCACTCACTCACTCACTCCCTCACTCGCTCACTCGCTCACTCACTCACTCCCTATATAAAACACGTGATATTTCTTACCTCTATCCTTATTGTTATCATAGTAATTACTAATCTCGTCGTTGATGGCAGCAAAAGTATCGTCATTTCTAAACTTTGAGTCCAATCCATCAAACACAGATTTCACGACCTCCAAGTCATAGACCCCATCTACTTGACTATCTCTCAATCTATCAACCTCTATTAAGTTTGAGACCCTAGAAAAACTCAGTTTAGTTTCAGATTGACTCAATATGAGGGTTAACTTGTCCATATATCTTTGACGTTTGCTGAGGTCAGCCTCACACTGCAGTATTCTCAGTAAGAAGTACCAGACATTGGCCAGATCTGCATTTGTTTTCTCTTGTAAGATCAACTTGTAGGCTTTGACACAGTTGACGTCTCGCATCTGTAGTGACGTCAGGTCTAGCCATGACGTCAGCTTGCACATCTTCTCACGGTAAATATCTTCACGTTGTTTTCTCAGTGACGTAGTCATGGCCGTGCTGGACTTAACTACCAAGCCAAGTTACTTTCATAAGTATGGGCAAATCAACTGCATCAAGCTGAAAAAGAAGAAAAATATGAAATTTAAATAGATTGATAAACCTATTACACACACACACTCATATATATATATATATATATATATATATATATATATATATATATATATATATATATATATATATATATATATATATATTTATTTATATATATATATATATATATATATATATATATCGATGCCTCCGCGTCAAAAGCGAGCATCTACACTTTCCAGATTTCCGACAAAATGACTATCTACACTTTCCGCCGCCGAGCATCTGCAATGTTAAGCTTATGGCCGCTAGTCGAGTTACTGCGCTGCTCGGAAAGTGTAGATAGTCGTTTTTTCGGAAATCTGGAAAGTGTAGATGCTCGCTTTTGACGCGGAGGCATCGATATATATATATATATATATATATATATATATATATATATATATATATATATATATTGAATAAATAGATAATTATGTAAGTAAGTAAGTAAGTAAGTAAGTAAGTAAGTAAGTAAGTAAGTAAGTAAGTAAGTAAGTAAGTAAGTAATAAGTATATGACAATTGTAAAATCTTATGATACAAATGTACGAATTGTAATTTAAAATGAACATAAAATTTACTAATTTTTCTTCAATTTTTTATGGTATACATAAAATGGTATAGAGAAAATTAATTATAAAATAACAATAAATGATACTCTATAACTTTCTATATTCAAATTTATGTTTTTAATATATAGGGTGGTTTCATTCATGTTAAATTCGACGTCATAAGTGAGTGCTAAATAACATTGGCTGGTATAGGAAAATAACACATTTTGCCAGTTTATAAATACTTCGCACTATTTTTTGATGTTGTTAATAGGTCGCATTAGTATCTCTAGTGTGCAAGAAAAATAATAATGACTAAAAAAATGGCTTATTTTCCAAAGAAAATAGTCAAAAACTAGGTTTGTCCTATGCTGAGCAATGTTATTCATTGCTCAAGAAGAGCATCAAAAAGCATTCAAATTGATGTCATGCGTATACACCCTATTGTATTTAATAAATTGGTATTAAATTTTAATATATATATATATATATATATATTATATATATATATATATATATATATATATATATATATATATATATATATATATATATATATATATTTAAAATAATAATAAATTATACTCCATAACTTTTAATTTCAAATATATGTTTAAAATATATATAAAAATACATATAAATCTAAATATCTCACATGTTATGTTTTTTTTTTTTTTTTTTTTTTTTTTAATTCTTATTATTATTATTTTGCTCTCTTCTGTTGTAATTTTTACTACTTACAAAATAAAGCTCCTTCAACATTTAGTAAAGCAGTAGCTAGACGTTCAACAACAACACTATTATGCTGTACAAGCGAATAACTATGCTATACACCACAATTTGTCACCCTTTACGATTCTTGTGCACGTATGTATGTATCAACAGTATACTGCCCCACAATGATAATTAATAAATATTATATTATTGTTATCGTACCGGAAGAGCCATTACACATATCCTGTCTAGCACGCAAGCATTGATATATGTTTTAGTTTAGTTATTTTTCTTTTGTTATTGCATTGTATTATTATATGTATTGTATTTTTGTTTTGTATTATTTATCGTGTTATAGGGTGCATGTGCATGACGTCATATTTATAGCACTTTGACGCCATACTGGAGTAGTGAATAACATTGCTGAGCATAGGACAAACTTTATTTATTTTATTTTATTTTATTTTTTTGCTTTTTATTTATTTATATTTATTTATTTATTTTTTTGGGTAATCGGTTAGTTTTTTTCTATAATTTCTCTCTTTTTTTCTCTCTTTCATTGTATTACAATGTATTGTATTTTTGTGTTATGTATCGTGCTATATCATGTAATATTAAGTAATATAATTTAATTTGCACTACTGTGTAGATTCTTTTAATTACTAAAGCTAACAATTTTACGCTATACTTGAGCAGGAAAAAATTTGGTTCAAACTAAGTTTTTTTTTTTTTTTTTTTTTTTTTTTTTTTGTAAATTAAAAACCAAAATAAATAATATTACTAATAATTATTATTAATAATATTAAAATAAAAGAAAGAGCAGAAACATAAATAAATTTCTAGTTTCAATTCCAAATTTTCAATGATTATAAAACAGATGTGTTAAATTAAGAGGTTTTACTCTGATTTTACCCCAATATGGCTTTCACTATAAACTATTAATTATAGTATTATTACTATGGTTAATTTAAGTAGTATATACTATATTATGTACATGTTATATTATGTATGCATATGTAACAAAAAAACAAACATGATTCTTCTATAGACTTTATTATACTCTGTACTATATACCTTATTAGTTTCTAATATTATATACCCTATAATGTGTATGTATTCATGTTAAAGTCGCCGCCATGTTGGATCACTAAATAACATGGGTGACATAGGAAAATAACTCATTTTGCCAGTTTAAAACCACTATGCAATATTTTTGAGAGCATTGATGCTGTAAATATGTTGAATTAGTATCTCATAAGTATGTTAGAAAAATAATAATAACAAAAAATCAATTGATTTCTCCCAAAAATAATCAAACTAAAGTTTGTCCTATGCTCAGCAATGTTATTCATATTTCCAGTATGGCCTCCAAGCGCAATAAATAAGACGTCATGCAGACACGCCCTTATTTACAAAGGTTATAAATAATGAAAAAGAAAATAAATGCATAAATAAATAAATTTGGTAACATGGCATTATATAGCAAAATATAAATTAAAATAACAACAAAATAATTATTTCATATTGCATAGCTATTGTGCTACATATGTGAATAGTTAATTTTAATGTGATAAATTATGCAAATCTAAAATTCACATGTTTTATAATATACAATATTAAAGGCGCATGAATGAAGATGTAGCTTTTATATGTTTTTCCATTTTTTTTAAATTTAATTTATAGATGAATAAAAATATTAAGATATTTACGTAATAATTTTGTAAACTTATTTTATGCTTAATTTATACATTAAAATATAATTTATGTTATAAGTTAAAATAAATATATTTAACTATATATATATATATATATATATATATATATATATATATATATATATATATATATATATATATATATATATATATATATATATATATATATATATATATATATATATATAAAATATATATAATATATTTAAATATATTAATATATATATATATAAAAGCTATAAATATTAATATTAGGTATAGGATATACTTACTAAAATTATTATTTTCTTGTTTTTAAAAAATATATTTGTAACTTATTTTTTCGCTCTCTTGCTACGTAGTATTATACTACTTCCCTCTTATTATAATTTTGTATGCAATCAAAGATTTTCATAAATGTTTTCTGTTGGGGTTAGGTGTAAGAGTGGGCCACACATATTGTCAGGATTAAACCTCACCCTTTCAAAAATTTGTATTGTTTTTCTCTATGCATTCTTTTGAATAAAGACGATTATTTATTATTTGATTTATTTATTTATTTATTTATTTATTTATTTATTTATTTATTTATTTATTTATTTATTTATTTATTTATTTATTTATTTATTTATTTATTTATTTATTTATTTATTTATTTATTTATTTATTTATTTATTTATTTATTTATTTATTTATGTATTTATTTATTTATTTATTTATTTATTTTTTTATTTATTTATTTATTTATTTATTTATTTATTTATTTATTTATTTATTTATTTATTTATGATAAAATGACATAAATGCAGCATTAATTACATTCTTTTATTATTTTTTCCTACTTCAGACGAAATTACACTTTTTCTTCATAAATTTACTCCAAAAAATTTCGGAATAATTATACAGACTTATTGTGACCAAAATTTATTCATTAATTTATAATCTATGCTATAAAACAACAGACTGCTTTTTCTCTTAAATCTAATATTGTATTGTGTATTAAAAATTAATTTACAAATACTTATTTGTATGATTGTTCTTTGTTAATTATGTATATTAAATATAATGAAGAAATACTCTGACTAGTGATATTGTTTAAAGAAAGTCAGAGGACCATGAAAGTGGATTTGTACCTTTCTTGGCCTCGTAATAAAAACTATTTATTATTATTAAAGCACTATAAATTCTAGCATAAATAATAATGTTAGGTATAGGATAATATTATTGTTTAATTGATTCAGTTTTTATGAATGACTAAACGTTTTTTAAAATGTGTTTTTTCAATGGTATATTTTTGTAACTTATGCTAAAATGACATAACAGCAGCAAAAATGACTTTTTTTATTATCTTTTCCTGCTAAAAGTGGAAATGAGCCTTTTTTTTCTCGTAAATTAACTCACAATTCCTCAAAATCTTCTACAAAATTCGTAACGAGACAGATTTTTACCTACGCCTTTTTGAATGTTCTAAAAACTTCCATTAATACTTCCAAAAAAGCAAAAATTACTTACTGAATTATATTGCATGATTTATAATTTTATAGCAAACCTAACTCCAGTAAAATGTATGTTAAATGCGACTTATAACTTTGATATTCACCAAGTTTTCCACGTACAATATGTAAATCCAAGATGGAGATCTCAGACTCGCCACACTTCACATAAATACGACGACAATTAACTCACAAATTTACACAAAAATATTTCACAAACACACAATTTTTTGTCTGATGCTCTCGTTAAAAATCATCACTTCAAAATAAAATTATTGATTTTTTGTCCAAGTCGCAATCAATGCTCCAAAAAATAAAAGGAGAGGAAAATATAGAACACTTAAATATGATGGTAGTGGCGAAAAATATTTTTTACGACGCTAAAAAATAGGCAACAATTCAACTATATACTACAATTTTTACCTTCAATATAGTTTTTTACCTTAATAATTATTTTATGAACTGTTTAAAGGTTTTTTAGTAAAGTATGAAGGGTTGAGATTAGCTTCAGATCACTCGCTCGGGTATCTTCGGCAACTTTCGTATATTTTCCGTATCTCTGATTGGTTGTAAAACTCTGATGCTAAAACCCTGACCGTTATTACTACCTTAATTCACTTTATAAAGGGGGAACTTTTAGTAGGGGAGACACAGCTAGATTAAATGCTAACAATAATTTGTATTTTCATATATTGCCGCCACCTACTGAGCTACTTTTTTACTACCCTAGTTGAAAAAAACTTTTGTTGGTTGTGCTTTGAAAATTAAAAAAAAAAAAATGACAGTCGCGTAATGTTTTTTAAATAGAGTTGCGCATTTTTGTGGTGCTAGGTAACAGTTTTACGAAATAAAGTAATAAAATAGAGTTTTTGCACCTTATTTAAGCCTCGTTCACAATGGACATTTCTTAAATGAAAACGCTAATTTTATCAAATTAAGAAAAAAGTTTGATTCCCACTTAAGAAATTTGTTTCTTAATTTTTTACGTAGAACTTTCACTTAACAATTTTTTTCCTTAATTTTTCTTAAGTAGCTAATTAGAAGAATTATTTGAATTTACGTAAGAATTATCAAGGGTTTGATTCTTACGAAAATTCAAATAATTCTTCTAATTAGCTACTTAAGAAAAATTAAGAAAAAAATTGTTAAGTGAAACCAGTTAAGAAATTTTTTAGTGCAACATTAGTTTCATTGTGAACACAAATCGTTCTTAAGTGGAAAAAATTAGCATTTTCACTTAAGAAAACTTAGAAAAAGTCCATTGTGAACGTGGCTTTAGTTTTTTTTAACCATGTACATTGCGAATTATACTATGTAATCAAATAATAATTTACCAATCTATACTTCTTTTTTTTTTCTCTCTCTCTCTTTAATAAAAGACATTAAAATATTTTGAGTATTTTTTATGAATACACATAACTTGAATAAATTACACAATTTATGCCACACTTTCGTCATTATAGCATAAATAATACTAAATTAGAACAAAATAATTAATTTTACTGTACAGCATAATATTTATGCTATATAACATAATTATTATGCTGTAGTGAACAGTTTATGCTATAATTAAGCTAGCATAATTATTAAGTATTTATTTTTATTCTTGCCTATTTTATTTTCATAATAGTTTAGTAAATAAAATACCCATACCTTTCTCTAAGTTATTTTGAAATATTTTTATTTTGCCGCGGAATATAAAAACAATAGACAATAGTAGTGTTGTTCGTAAACCTTGTACTCTTGCAACAAAAAATGCGCATACCATATGAATAACCAAAGTTGATCGTCATTTTAAAAGCAGAAAACAGCGTTTACGTCGTAATAAAATATCTTAAATTTTCTCGAAACAGAATAATTGTTAAAATATAAAAAATAAATTCTACTGCTTAAGTCTTATAGGAATAGACCAGAGAAAAACATAAGCATTTATATTACAAAATACTTGATGGGATTTACATAAATAACATTAGTTTGTCTCAAAACCCAACAGTAGCCCCGTAGCAGTGATCAGAAATTTTGATTTATGCAACCCGCACAACATTTTCATACTAATTTTTGCATGTTTCTGACGTCATAAACATGAGTTTTCACGCAAATGGCATACTTTACAGTTTTTTCACGCTCTCTCGTGGGGCTACATTAACATTCTGGTAAAAATTGTCATCAGTTTTGAAGATCCCATTTCGTGTTTATTCATTAAAAAACACATGTTGTTTTATGTGGTCTATGGCTTTAAGTATTTATTTTTATTCTTGCCTATTTTATTTTTATAATAGTTTAGGAAATAAAATACCCATACCTTTCTCTAAGTTATTTTGAAATATTTTTATTTTGCCGCGGAATATAAAAACAATAGACAATAGTAGTGTTGTTCGTAAACCTTGTACTCTTGCAACAAAAAATGTGCATTACATTTGAATAACTAAAGTTGATCGTCATTTTAAAAGCAAAAAGCAGGGTTTACGTCGTAATAAAATATCTTAAATTTTCTCGAAACAGAATAATTGTTAAAATTTAAAAAATAAATTCTACTGCTTAAGTCTTATAGGAATAGACCAGAGAAAAACATAAGCATTTATATCACAAAACACTTGATGGGATTTACATAAATAACTATAGTTTGACAAAAACCCAACAGTAGCTCCGTAGCAATGGTCAGAATATTCAATTTATGCAACCCGCGCAACATTTTTATACTAATTTTTGCATGTTTCTGACGTCATTTTCACGCAAATTGTATACTTTTCAGTATTTTCACGCTCTCTCGTGAAGCTACATTAACATTCAGGTAAAAATTGTCATCAGTTTTGAAGATCACATTTTGTGTTTATTCATTACAAAGCACATGTTGTTTTATGTGGTCTATGGCTTTAAGTTGCTATGATACAGTAATGATGAATAGTAACAAATTTGCATAAAAAAATGCAAAATAAATAAATTTCAAATTCAGAAAAGCTTATGGGTAAAACTAGCCAGTGTAAAATTACAAAATATCCTGTAAGATAGGCTAATTGTTAAGCATATCTGTCAACCAAGTTGCATATGTGGCAGGATATCATTATTTTTTTATGTTATCAATTATAATTATAGCATACATTATGTTAAATGAAAATAATTATACAACACGACATAATAGTTATACAATTTTAGCATAATTGTTAAGCATTATAGCATATAGATTTTGCTGTATTGATTAAATTGTGCTAAAAATATGGTAGCATAATTATTAAGTAGTTATTTTTGACCATGCACATACATTGATCGACTTTGGAGGATACTCACACACACACACACACACACACACACACACATACATATATATATATATACATATATATATATATATATATATATATATATATATATATATATATATATGTATATATATATATATATATATGTATGTGTGTGTGTGTTTATATATATACACACATATATGTGTGTATGTATATATATATATATATATATATCGATCTTGTTGCAAAAAAAAGGCGTATCTCGTTTTTTGTGAGTGGAAGCAAAAGGCCTATCTCGAGCGCTATCGCCATAACGTTCGGGAACGAGATAAGCCTTTTTTTCGCAATAAGATCGATATATATATATATACATATAAATATATACATATATATATATACATATTAGAGCTGTAAATTTAAACCGGTTCGAGCACCCGCCCGGGCCAAAATCTTCGGGTGCTCGTTTTTTTGTAATTGGTCAACCCGGGTTTCAAGCTTTTAGCTCGAAAATGAGCTATTTCGAGTTAAGCTCAAGAATGACTCGTGAAAAAAACGAGCTTTTGAAAATAAATCGAGCAAAAGAATTTTTTTTTTGCAAAAAGCAAAGAAAAAAAAGTTTGTAATTTTTGTTTAAAATGGTGTTTTTAATATTTTATCATGAAAAAATAGGCTGTTTAAAATATTATTAAAAATAATTTTCTTCTATTTATGACTTTTACCCTTCAAAAACAATTTTTTTGTAATGAAAGTCGAGCTTTTTTCATCATAGGCTCGAAAGCTCGTTTTCAAGCTAAACCCGGGTTTCAAGTTAAACCGGGCTAAAAAAATTCAGCCCGGGCTGAAAATATTTCGAGTTTTTTACAGCTCAAATATATATATATTATTATATATATATATATATATATATATATATATATATATATATATATATATATATATATATATATATATATATATAGTGTAGATTAAAAGGCAATAGGTAAAGTATTAGGCTGGGCCCTGATATGGTTTTTATTACTTGATACTTTGTATTAGCGGCACTATGATTTTGTTCTTTGTTGTAGTTATATCTCTTTTAAAATGGTTGCTGATAAGATTTTTTTTTACATTTTTAAATTTTAGTTTCAATAAGATCTTCTCACGTCAAAGAATGAACAACCTTAAAGGCATAGAACACTTTAAGGCATAGAACATCTTGAACAAACAACTTGCCTAATATCCTAACAAACTTAATTATCAACATTATTTTGGCCGGAGTCATTGATTTATAATTTATTTTCCATTTACAAAATGTCAGTTGCGGGTTTACTACATCACACTCGCCTGGTCCACGCGCGCGGAAACAGGCGAGCGGTGACGTAGTAAACCCGCAACTGACATTTTGTAAATGGAAAATAAATTAGAAATCAATGACTCCGGCCAAAATAATGTTGATAATTGGGTAGTTTACGATATTAGGCAAGTTTTTTGTTCAAGGTTTTTTACGCCTTTAACTTTACACAGTCGTAGCTACCTGGATCTTCTGTTATATAAAACTAGCCTATGTTGCTCGAAGTAGCTTCAAATTTGTAAAGCAGTTATATTACGCAGCTAGCTATAATGTATTGATATGAGAATCATATTAATACTATTTATTAAAACTACTATTATTATTTTACTACTACTATTATTTTGATTTGCTGAATTATTATCATTATATGAACTAGAAGCACAAGAAAATGACGGTGTTTGAACTAGATCAGAATCATTCCGATTTTGATACTCTTTTCGTGATTGAGAATTTGAATTATCATAATTATAGGATGAATTATTTTTATTAAAATATCTTTTATTATTAAAGTAACGACCCTTAAAACGTTTGCCCCCATAAGATCGGAAATTATTATTATTATTAGCGACGAGGGAGCGCGTGCGGTGGCTCCGTACGCGAGGCGGTTGTGGAGGTCGCGGCCGCGGCGGTAACCCGTGTCGCGTGAGCTGTGCCGTCAAGTCGTCCCAACAACCGTTTCATCTCCTTTACTATTATCTGTCATATCTATTTATTACTTAATTAAATCACTTTTTAATAAGAAAATAACAAAAGATAATTTTATTATATAATAATTAATAAACACAATAATTTAAATAATTATTACTTAAAAATACTCACTTTTAAATATTTTATATTTTTAAATTATATCACTTCACTTTTAAATGTAATATAGATCCATTTTAAATTTTGTTTTTATATTAAAACCAATTATTTATCCTTGAAAATCCTTTAGTTGATTTAATAATGAGACGACATGCCCACTAGTTGGACGAGAATTTTAAAGCAGGCTGTCTAACATGGAATTGTTAATGAAATTAGGTGGATTACCATTACAAGAAAAGATAATGGTCCCTCGTTTCCGCGCCAATTTAATACGTTTATCAAATTAGTGCTTGCCCCATAGTTGGGCTCCAATTTAAAATCAGTTATATTACGTGGCTAGATATTATGTATTGATATGAGAATAATATTAATACTATTTATTAAAAATTTTAACTACTATTATCGTGGATGCTTTTCAAGGAAAAATATAGATAAATAAAAACACAAATTTAGGATCCGTAAGAAAACTTCACTATTTTCACATCAAAGTAAAAATTGTTATAATTTTTACTTAATATATTAGAAAATTATTATACACTTTCTTGATGTCAAGTGTTAATATAATTAATATTATTAATTGAAGATAAATGATAAATAATGATATATATATATATATAACAAAAAAAGTTCATATAATTATGACTTATTGACTATTAAGTTTATCTTAATCATTTATATAAAATCGAGAGTTTATATTCTATGATAATAAGTATTATCTCGAAACCCGACTCCTAAGTAAAATCGACACTTGCTAATCAAAGAATGCTCCTCATGCCTTTCCCGGCTAAGTATTTATACTCTAGCTCCCACCCTTGTGAGGGTGCTTCTCAACACTGCCATCCTTCCCATCCATATAAACATGCGTCTTTTTGCAGGCGTCAGTAGTTCTTCTAAATAATAATAAATATCATAGAACAAGGAAAATAGTAATAAAAACTAGTACTGTTTTATATATGTTTTAATATTCATAGTGATAATAACACGTGTAAGGTTTTATGTCAAAATTAGTATACAAAAATCTCATGACATCATCATAAAACATAAAACAGAGTATTTCAATTACTAGTGCAACTTATATTATAATAACATAAAATATAAGGAAATAAAACTAAAAAGAATATTCGATGACATTTCTGACTGCCTTAAGTGTAGTCGGTTATTCTTAAAAAAAATTATGTGTTATTTATTTCGACGCGAGAAGAAACATTGTTTTACATTTTTAAGATTTTTTTGTTAAAGTTTAATTTTATTTAAAAGTCATGTGCAAATTTCAATTTAATTCAAAATAAAAACTTAAGACATGACAAATGTGTAATTATAGATCCCTTTCACATCCTTGCGCTTTGTCGCCATGTTTGTGGTGCCTAATGCATTGTCCAGCAAAGAGGAAATATATCATTTCTCCTAATTTTTCACTTAAAAAGAGTTTATATCAACTGAATGAATTTTTCTCATATTCTTCGAGCTTATTAGGAGCTAGAAATAAGTCTTTAAGGTTTGAAGCTTCTTTTGCTATTTAAAAAAATGACGTTTTTCTCTGCTGGGTTATGTATTTCTTACCAGCAGAGCAGCTCTTTAATATAAGTGCAACCAGTCTATTAATGGGAAAAAAAGGGGGGGTAATTTTATTTCATATTTTAAAAGAAGATATTGTGCTGAAGCAATTTATGCAAGTGTGTAATTTTTTAGTGTTTTTATTAATTTTTTAAAGACAAAAAATTGCGTCTAGAGCTTCAATTTTTTTACTCCCGCTTGCATAAGTTGACACTCCTGACGTCGTTTTTTTTTTTAATTTTTACAAAATAATTCAAAAATATCTGATGTACTCTTAAAATTTAAATTTAGGTTTTATTCAATTTAGAACAATTTCCCTGTTTTAGAATATAAAATAAAATTAATACTTTCTTAAGAGTTATTAGTGTTATATTTTTTAATATATAAATTAGCTTTTTTTACAGGAGTAAGGTACCGATGTCGGCTTTTAGACTACCAATTTTATTGTTAAAAAATTTGAAATTTTGCACAATGATACTTCAGCTTGAGACAGTTTCAAATATATAAAAATTTTGAGGGGTCACCGTAAAAATTAATTTTATTTAATTTTTTTGACAGTTTAAGCCCATAAGGCCGAATGTAAATTTCAATGTATATGATAATTGTACTAGTTATCGGCAGGCCGCAGTTATCGGCAGGCTCTTTTTACGGCGAAAGTATTAAATTTACGAGATTCTAACTAGAACCAACCATCTTAGAATGTCGTCTAGTTTCCATACCACTACCTACAAACTATTTTATCACTAAAGGGGGCCGAGATAAACTGACGAAAATGGGGGGTGCCGATAACTGCGGCAGTGTCGGTATGGCTGCTTTTCTCAACAATACTATAGGAATTTCAACCTTAAGACCCTTAAGCTGCCGATAACTAGTACATTTACCATATATTTATTTTTTTGAATCAGTCAAACATCATGAAATTTTTAACACGGCTAGGTGTGACCCTTGGCTACACAATGACACCAAATTTAGACCAAAAACACTTCTAGTTTTTGAGATATATAGTTGGTCCCTACTGGCTTAAATGATTAATAAAGGAAACCATTACTTAAATATATTTCAATTTTAAAGTAATTTTTGCTGTACAGAAAATAATGGAAAGAAATGAAGAATAAATAAAACTGCATAAGATAATTGTAAAAATTTAGTTTATTTTCATAGCTACATACATATTTACATATTTACATATTTTTATATGAGGATCTTCATTTTTATGCATTATTATTATTTATTAATATTAATTAATAATATTTATTATTTATTTATTATTATTTTATGCATTATATAATGCATTTATTTGGACGTAAAAAATCTTTATAATTTACGTTTATTTATATTTATTAACCATTGATAGCTTACAAAAACATAAATCGTCACCTCAGAATAAGAATGTCGTATAGGGTGTATGCATTCATGTTAAAGTCGACGCCATGTTGGATAACTCAATAACATGGGTGGCATAGGACAATAAATCATTTTGCCAGTTTAAAACCACTATGCAATATTTTTGAGAGCATTGATGTTGTAAATATGTTGAATTATCTCAAGTATGTGAGAAAAATAACAATAACAAAAAATGAACCAATTTCCCAAAGAAAATTGGCTTAAATGAAGTTTGTCCTATGCTGAGCAATGTTATGTACTACTCCAGTATGGCCTACAAGCGCAATAAATATGACGTCATCCGCATACACCCTATATGCCAAAAAAAAAAAATGTGATGCAATTCTGAGCCTTATTTGTTATCAACATAAGGCTCAGAATTGCATCAAATATTTTTGCAGATACGACATTCTTATTCTGATGTGACGAAATATATAGAGTTTATGCGGATGACGTCATATTTATTGCGCTTTGAGGCCATACTGGAGTAGTGAATAACATTGCTCAGCATAGGACAAACTTCATTTAAGCCAATTTTCTTTGGGAAATCAGTTAATTTTTTGTTCATGTTATTTTTCTCACATACTTGAGACTAATTCAACATATTTACAGCATCAATGCTCTCAAAAATATTGCATAGTGTTTTTAAACTGGCAAAAAGATTTTTATCCTATGTCACCCATGTTATTGAGTTATCCAATATGGCGTCGACTTTAACATGAATGCATACACCCTATAATATGTTACAATACATAAATCTCATCCAATTTGGTATGTATAATCTTAATTATACATAACTAAAGCAAGTAATTAACTTTAAGGTAGTAGGATACCAACGTCGGCCATTAGACTCAAACTTTTCTCGTCAAAAATATCTGAAATTTTGCACAATGATATTTCAGCTTGAAACAATTTCAAATATATAAAAATTTTGGGGGGTCACTGTGCAAATTAATACTATGCTTTTTGGAAATTTTTAGCCCATAAATCCCAATGTAAATTTCAATAATTTTTATCTTTTTTTCGGGACGGTCAAACATCATGAAATTTTTATCACGGCTAGGTGTGACCCTTAGCTACACGATGACTACAAATTTAGACCCAAAACATGGTCTAGTTTTTGAGATATAAGGTTGGTATCCTACCCCCTTAAACATATATCATTATACTGTATTAGAAAAAAGTTATACTCTATATTAAAGTCATAGCAGACTGCAGTACTGTTTTTAACATTATTGTTTTTAAATATACATGTTATATAATCACTTGTCAATATAAAAAATAAATAAGAAATATTAAAGAAAACACAGTTTAGTAATTTTAAACATAAAAGTTTGGGTTTTTTATATTTTACAAATTTTATTATTTTCATCATTTTTCTATTTATATTTTTATTATATATTTATGGTATTTCTGTAACAAACTTTATGCATATCAATTTTTTATAATAATTTCAAAAAAAAAAAAAAAAAGTCCCATACGTAAATTAATTTTAAAATTTGTGTCCTCAATTGTATTTACAGAAAATATATTTAACGTATTGCACTAATTACTGCTGTCATTTACTAAAATAAATCATTTATTTAACAATAATTCAATCCAACTAAGTATTTTCTTAGTAACAAAGAAAATAAAATCAGTACAACATTTTATGGATTTTAAAACGTTTTTTATTTCAGAAAAAAATTAAAGTTAATAATTTATAGCTTCAAGAAAAGGGTAATAAGAAGGAGACTAAATTGGGGTTAAATTTGGAATTTTAACATTTATAAATGATCTTTGAAGTGGTATAACTTTAATATTTGCTGCATGTGTATTCTTATGTTTGACATAATTAAACTTTTAAGTAATATTTCATCTTTACTTGCAAAAGTTTAGTGAGAAAATATACATGCTATTTAAAGAAAGTGTAACACAGAAAATTGTTGATATTATAATTCAAAGTAACAAACAACTGTCATATTTTTGGTTCACATTGTAAATGAAATATTAGGAAAACACTTTACGCATTAGATGAGGCCTAGTTTTGCATCATATATACAAATAAAAATAAATTGTTTAATTTTGTAAGCTGCGTTGCTGTAGCGAACAAATAATGTTATTTTGTTATAACATAATATGCTAACATCATAACTATCATGCTATAGCATAACTCACTAAAGCATAAATTATAATGTAATAATATGGTAATATAAGAACATCAAAAATATTTGAACTTTCATAAATATTACGTATTTGTTTTTGTTTGTGTACGAAATAGTTTTCTATAATGATTTTCATAACGAAACGTAGGTCACTCGTATAGACTCGCTTGCACTCATATTTAAGAGCCGCCATTTTGTTGGTCAGGAATACATAGGCCAGCATAGGAAAACCATCATTTTTATATTTTTAATAGCAAAAGAAGCTTCAAACCTCAATCAAAGCCTTATTTCTAGCTCCTAATAAGCTCGAAGGATATGAGAAAAATTTGTTGAGTTGAAATAAACAATTTTTTATGTGAAAAATTAGGAAAAACGAAGTTTCCCCTATGCTGGACAATGCATTAGTCACCACAAACATGGCGACAAAGCGCAAGGATGTGCAAGGGGTCTATACTGCTATTGTACAATTATATCATAAAATATACTACATAGCATGATAGTTAAGATGTTAGCATAATTACTTGTTATAACAAAATAACATTATTTGTTTGCTACAATATAGTAAATATGCAACGGAGCTTAAATTAGACAATATATATCTATCCGTGTATATGAGGCAAAAGCAAAAGTATGCCTCATGTAATACAAAAAAATGTTTTCTTACAATTCATTTACAATGTCAACCAAAATTTAGCCAATTTTATGTTATTTTGAATATTTTGTCAACAAATTTTTGTGTTACACTTTATTTAAATAGTTGTATGCACAGAAAACACATTTTATTTGCATTTTTTTTTCTCTCTCTTTCTCTTTCTCTCTCTCTCTCTCTCTCTCTCTCTCTTATTGTCTATAGTCATATAACAAACAAATTCTACATTTTGCATCTATCGCAAATTTGTTTGTTTTGCTTGTAAACACAACGAAGTATCTTTATGTATCACGTATTTAAAAAAAACTGTAACACAGAATACTTTTGATAAAAAAAAACACATCAGTAGTATATATTAATTTTGTTAATTTTTACTAAGGATGTAAATGAAATAACACAAAGACATTTACATTAGATGAGCCATAGTTTTTAGCCACAAACAAATTAGTTCGTTTATGGTTTTTAATTTTTATATAATGAAACATTTAAGACTTTTTACGTTAGATGAGCCATACTGTTGTCACAAACAAAATAATTTGTTAGTGGTTTTTAATTAAAAATTAACACTAAATTAAATGGTACATTGTGCTTATTATTTGTAGGAGGGGGTAATTATATTGGGATGAGGGAGGGAGAATTTGGAACTTTGATACGTCCTGCATGGAAGTTAATACAACATTTTTCTTTGAAATATAATATTTGAAAATCCCCCCCCCCCCCCACCCGGGGGAGGATATATGGGGGGGGGTAGTTAAGAACTCAATTAAGTTAATTTTAATACACCAAAGCACAGATGTGTAAGCTTATATAAGTCGTAACAACTATTAGCAGATGGAAATGTGCTATAATGTTATACGCTGTATACTGCTCTTTTATACCAGCACAGCATAGGGCTTATACACAGGGAAATAGGTGCGCGCGGCAGGAGGTTGGTGCCTTCTACCCCGAATATCTCCGGCCCTAATTGTGCTATTGAGTTGAACTAAAAAGCATTATAACAATCATGAAATAAACTAAAGCATTTATAGGAAACTCAAAATGTGTAAATCCAAAACCGAAAAAGTTCTACCCGATCAAAAAAATGGCTAATTATTATTTTTAATTAAAAATGATAATTAATTATGAAATTAAAAAAATTGGGGATTAAAGTATTATTTTTCTTGGTGCGGGATTAAATAAGCTGTCGAACAATGTGCAGTTTGTTCCTTTTTGATAATTTGGAGCCAAATTAAAAATAATTTTTGAATTCCGGGACAAACTCAAAAATTGGCATGTTCCCATCAGAAAAAAATAGGTGAACTTTCTTTTGGTGCGGTTTGATGCTATAAGCATTTAGTGTACCAAAGTGTAGCTTGCTACTAATTTTTTCAAACCTAAATACAATAAAGTGTGGACTAAAAGGCTTTAGGCACAGTAAATATTTTCAGCTGTGTAAAATAATTCTAACTCAAGTTATAGCTGCTTCATTGCCCATAAGAAAGCACGTTAAATGTAGACAGGAACGCAAAGTCGTCTGCTAGCACTTTGTTAGTATTGTTGGGCTGTCAGTTTGTTTATTTTATCACCAAACCTACTTTTGCAACGTCTGCTATTTGTCAGATCAGCCGATCACCTACTTATTTAAGTTATTTAATTTTACAAATTAGCTATATTTAAAAGTTTACATGAATGATACAATTAAGTGCGTTTAAATAGTTTTTTTATTGGGTTTTTGCAAAATAAAATTTATTTTTCTTGACCAATAAAAAATTATGAATTTTCACTTTAATATTTTTACAAATTTTATAATAAAAATTTCTACAGAAAGTAAAAATTCTAATTAAAAAAAAAAAAAAAAATGTTGTAAATAGAAAAAAATGTGAATTTTAAATTTAATATCAATGTTCTGACTATTGTGGTATTATAATTACAAAGTTCATTTATAAAAGCACCTTTGCATACTTTTGAAGTATTCGCGCGAGATTAAGTAATATCATTATATTGTATTAGAACAAGTTTTACTATTTTAAAGTCATAGCAGACTGCAGTACTGTTTTTTACACACAGTATATTATAGCTACTGTGTTTTTTTACATTATTGTTTTAAATATACATTTTACATAATCGCTTGTCAATATAAAAAGTCAAAAATAAAAATAGAAATATTGAAGACAACACAGTTTAAATCTATGTAACTTCAATAAAAGGTAAAATTTGCGCATTCTGTTAATCTTTTGAGATTTTGCGCGATTAACAATATCCACTTTTGTTAGAAGTGAAAATTTTCTAAATAAAATTCTGATAATATATTTTTCTGTCATTTTTTTTTTTTTTAAATTTTAACTATTAAAGCAGAAACTGTTTTTAGGCTAACTTTAAGCAATTTAAAACATATGTATGAAAGTTTTAACGTAATGCACATGCGTACATGGAAAACATAAATTTAATAAATTATTTAGATACATATCAATAACTCTTTAGTACTAAACAATAACTCTCTTGCAAAAAGTTTAAAGAGTAACTCGTTAGTACAAACGTAAATTCTTTAGCGGTAAATAGCTAACTTTTTAGATTCTAAAAAGTTTAGTATGTATCTAAAGAATTTATTATGAAAAAAGTCTAAATAGTAACTCTTTAGATAATTTTTTCCGTGTAGAACTTAGAAACGGAAATGGATGCATGACGAAATAAAAATAGTAAGCTTCAAAACAGTTTTTCCTTTATAATTAAATAGCAGAAAAGAAACATAAAAAATTGCAATTGACAAAATTGAAAAGTTTTAAAAGAGTAAATATTCAATTTATATTTAAAAAAATTGTTGCTTTGAAATTAAGAAAAAACTTTAATTTCTACATAACAGCTCTTAACTATTAATGCTGTTCGTAAACCCTGTTCTCTGCACCAAAAATGACGAACGCCTATGGTTATTCAAATGGAATGCGCATTTTTTTGGTGCTAGAGAACAGCATTATTAAAACATTCAAAAATATCAAGTGCCATTTTCATCAGCAATAATAAAATATTTCTAAATTTTTAGCTTACAATGGGATAATATCCATATTTACTTATTTCCTTTCGTTTGCTGAACATGCTACTAAATTATCTTTCAAAAATTTCATCACAGACTCAATCTGTTTATTAAAATTTATTTCTAATTCCTTTTGCATTTTTATGATACTTTCTTGCCTTAAAGCTAAATCTAACGAAAGTTTCTCTTCTTGTTTTTTAATCTCACTTTTTGCTCTTTCTTCTTTAATTATTGCATCATATTCCTTCAAAAAATGATTTCTTTCCTTAGATGCAATTATTAGCTCTTCAATTATCTTCTCAAATTCAAAACATAAAGGAAACATATTTTTAAAATGCTTACTTTGCAAAAAATCAAAACTCTTACAGCATATTTTACCAGAATTACAATCAAAACAATTTCTATTACAAGAGTTTCTCACATCCGGGTCCATAGAGTTTTGTTTTGTTAAAGTATAATGTACTTTATTTTCTGTAAGTAACCCAGATAGTAAAACACTATGCTGTATCAAATATGAACCTATATATTTAAATCTTACATTAATAATATTAAAAATTATATTCTCAAACTTAGCATATAATTTGACTTGAGATTCCATACAAATAATATCAGCTTCAGTTTTAATAATTTGTATATCACTGACTGCTAAACCATTCAGTAAGTTCATAAGTACAATCACCATTGAGAAAAAGAAAAACAGGAAAATTAAATGACTTGTTATGGCAAAAGAATCAAATTGAAGGTTATTGGCATCAAATTCTCCTTGCAACATTACTGTAGTTTTAAATATTGAGGTACCGATTGTTTTAAACAAATTTCCAGAACAGTCATCCGTCTTGCTGTCACAATGTTGAAATAATATGTAAAATGACATTCCAAAAGCTACGACGAGTAAAAAATACCATAATAGAAAATATAAGAAGTTTTTGCCAACTCTGAATAACATAGTATAGTAAATTGTTAATACGGGGTGACTGCCTATTAAAATAACCAGTTCTGAGAATGCCAACAAAATACCCACAGCAGATAAGGTGTGAATAGCATGGTAGTCATAGGGAACCACAAATAATAAGAAAGTACTTATAAATATCAAAGCCACCTCTACCAAGTTGACAATGTAAGAAATGTAATGCCAGAATGAGACAGCGACGTAAATTTGAAATAATTCTCTAAGTATGAGAAAAAATAATGTGACACCTGCTATACATTGAGGAAGCCTTGCTACATTTTCAAGATTTCTGTCAGAAAAATCGATACTAGTGTTATTAAGTCCATGCAAAATATTGACATCATTGACTAGATAATAAATATAGACACTGAATGAGGTAGTGAATATGGCAAGCATTAAGAAATTAATATAAAATAACCAGATATATCTGTGCCATTTTAAATGTAAAAAGCTACGTATGATAGGATGGTTAAGTAATGACTTATAAGGTTTTGATTTTGCTAAAAGTAACAGATTTTGCATATCTGGTGATTTATTTTCATCTGGCATAATTTCAATATTGCAATTATCACCAGATGTTATTCTATTTTGAGTAATTTTTTCTGTGGGAGTAACTAGGAACTGAAAGTCTAATATCATTTTGTAAATTGCTTTCTTATCATAAGCAGAAACTTCTATTATGATTTGATCATCTAAGTAACCGTTCAAGCTATCTAATTCAGCACCAGCATAAGCAGGCAATTCCTCATTATCTAATATAAAAATATTTGCGTTGTTTCTCAGTAAATATACAATGTTATTTTCTTGGTGATTTTCAACTGCATAATGTAATGCAGTCTTATTTCTATAATCTACACTGTTTATGTTTAGAGTTTTGTTTAATTTAAAATCACAGAGAAGCTTGACACATTGGCAATCTGATTTTGCATTGATAACTGCTAAATGTAACACTGTACGCAATTCTGATAGAGAATCTACAGATGAAAGATCCAAGTTATCGTTTTGTAATAAAATTTCTAGTATTTCTTCATTACAATCACTAACTGCCATCATGACAGGGGTATATAAATTACTACAGCGTTCATTAACATCAGCTTTTGCATTTATTAACATTCTAGTAGCTTCAGGTAATCTATTTTTAATTGCAGCTTGCAGTAATGTAAATTCTCCATTATTTAAATGAACATCATATTCATTGTTTTTAATTTCATCAATGAATTCATCTTCTTTTTTACTGGTAATTAATTCAAATAAAGCTTCTAGAGGTTCTTTTATTTCATTTGTGTTTCCATGGTAATTTAAGTCTAGAATTGAATTGTTTGCCTGAATAATATCTCGGGCTGATTGTTGGTTTACTTTAATATCAATATTTGCTCGTTTTTTTACTAACAACTCCACAATGTCCCAGTTTCCTGTGCCTGAAGCTATATGTGCAGCTAAATGTACAGCTGTGTAACCAATTTTATCTGCAGCATTTATATTGATATTCATCACATCTACCAGTATTTTAGCACATTCAGTGAGATCAGAAATATGATTAACTTTGGACTCTTTCTTTGAACAATATTTCAGAATCCTTACTTCTTTCACTACACAATGGAGGGCAGTTTCTTTGCAAGTGTTCAGAGCATTGCAGTTTCCAGTCTTAGTGGGCACAAGTGTTGTTAGTAGATCATGGTAGCCATACTCTGCTGCCAGGTGAAATGCTGTCTGTCCATGGAGTCTGGAGTTTGGGCTAGCACTGATTTCATATTTAACGTCTGATTGGTTGAGAAGAAGTAGTATGATGTCTTTACGTTTTTCAGCTGGGGCCTGTAATAATACAGTACATTTTATTACTTACATATTTTATTAATTAATGAATGAATGAATGAATGAATGAATGAATGAATGAATGAATGAATGAATGAATGAATGAATGAATGAATGAATGAATGAATGAACGAACGAACGAACGAACGAACGAACGAACGAACGAACGAACGAACGAACGAACGAACGAACGAACGAACGAATGAATGAATGAATGAATGAATGAATGAATGAATGAATGAATGAATGAATGAATGAATGAATGAATGAATGAATGAATGAATGAATGAATGAATGAATGAATGAACGAACGAACGAACGAACGAATGAATGAATGAATGAATGAATGAATGAATGAATGAATGAATGAATGAATGAATGAATGAATGAATTCACACGTTTCAAGTGAAATTATCACGAGCGCGCCAAAAGTTCCATCTGCTACTGTAAACCCTATGTAGATGGAACGTTTGACTCCCTCGTGATAATTTCACTTGAAACATTTTGACCCGATAGTGACGATATATTCAATAATATTTTGTAGCCCAAAATACTAATTTTTACTTTTTTTGGTTATGTTAAAACAATTTAAATAAACAACTTGGAAATATTAACTATTACTTAAAAAAACATTACTGAAAAACTTAATAATTAAAAAAATTTTAGTTAAAAAATTGTGGATTTCAAAGCAATATAACTTTGTTTAAGTTTATTTTAAGATAATAGTAATAATGGTAATAATGAATATATTTCCTTTTACCTTATTTATTGGTTGCATTAACTACTTTACAAATAACTGTGGAAAATTATTAAAATTGGAAATATATTTAAATAAATCAAGGTAGAAATATTTGTAACGTAAAAATTCTTTGTAATGTAAAAACTTCTTGATTTGTAAAAGTACTTAAGGCGGTGGGGGACCGACTTGGACCGGAAATCACTAAAAGAAGAACTATATTTTCTTAATAATTTTTTGTACATGATTATTTAATTCCAATAAAACAAACACTATAATTTTCAAATAAAATCAAGTAAATTTAAAAAAAATTTACATACAAAAAAAAATAATTAATGATATTTTTAATTGCAATAAAGTTTCTAATTTGATCAAAATTACCCGCTCAAATTTAAATTTCCACATTTACATGTTATCTTTAAAGTGTAATAACTTAAATATTTGATCGTGTTTTCACATGTTTGACATTACTAAATTTTTAAGTAATATTTCTTCTTTACTTTGTGTTATTATTATTATTCGCAACTGTCCTAGTTTGCGAGATATCAGTCGGTCACCTACCCCCTTAACTGCAATTACACACAACCCTAAAAATAAGTCATTTTTATTCTTCTCTTAAATAATTCGATAGAAATCAGTCGTTTATTTTACTTTTCTAGCCCACAGGATAAGCAAGCCCCGCTAGGGTAAAGAGGAAATCTCTGACGTCAGAGATTTCCTTTACTGTGTGAGTAAAAAATCTGTACACCTTTTCAAGTAAGCTTAGCAGGTAGAGCAAGGGGTACAAATTTTTTACTCGCATAGTAGAGGGTCGTGTACTGTATATCGTTACCCTCGTTATCCCGCGGACTAGAAAAGTCAAATAAATGACTGATTACTATTGAATTGTTTTAGAACAGAACAAAAAATACTCATTTTTAGGGTTTAGTATCGCTTTAAATCCCATAATTACCAAATGTAAAGTTTGCTGTAGAAAGTGATCCATCTGAAGTTGGTCTGCAGAAGTGAGAAGACGTTTTAGTTGCTCCACATCTCCCAGTCTTATAGCCAGTTCTCGGAGAATATCAAGTCGACTAGAGGCACTTTGCTGTAAAATATATTTACTTGTTAAAATAACGTGCAAGGAAAGCTCAGTAGTATTGATTTTTTTTTTGTAAAACTTAAAAAAAAATTATCGTAATAAAATAACCAATAATATAATATGCACAAAATTAATAGTTTTCTAATGGGTCTTCTATTTGTGCCTTAAAAGTAACGTTTTATTTATTATTATTATTTATTTTATTATTATTTTTATTATTTAAAAAATAAAAATTCGGTTAATAATTTTTATTTTTTATATGGAAGCTGTAAATTGAAGTTATTTCAAATACCACTTAATTTTTTTTTCTTTTGAAAACGTATATAATTTGAGTTACAAACTTTTAGCTGGAACAGAATCCATCTCAAGATATCTTGTACGAAATTAAATAATAATAAATAAATGCAACATATCTAATTTATAATATTTTTAATGCCTTTTTATGCAAAATAAGTTATTTTTTTATCTGATTATTATTTTTATTATTTTTAATTTTTAGGAACTGTCTTAATCAAATAATTTATAATGATATAACTTATATTTGAATAAAAAAAAACAAGCTTTATTCCTCCTACGCTCGAATCCATTGTTTAATTCCAACTCAGATTTTAAGGATTCAAAGTTTGGGCTCAATTTTATAGAATTCAGAGTTATTCAAAGCTAAACCTTGACTTAAAGTTAAAATTCTTTACAAAAATTTAATTAAGGAACTTTTTTTTTTTTTTTTTTTTTTAGATAAATACAGCTCTAATGTGTACAACGTTTTTTTTTATTATAATTTTTTTAAATTTTTTGGACGATTGATTTCAATTTCTCACCTTATGCACGTAGTTCCTCACACTCTTAGCCACTTGTTCGTCGTCTATCACGTGACTCCCTGACGTCACTAACTTGTGCAGACACTCGGCCTCAGTGTTGTGGACCTCCAGGCCGTATGTCTTCTGTAGCTGAAGTTGAGGATTCTCCCAGTCTCTGACCTCACTGACCAGATGTATCTGGTTAAAAACAAACAAATAATAATAATAAAAGTACAATTAATAAATTGAAAAAAAAAATATTTCAATAAGATTTAAAATTAATAATAGTAACTACACTAATATAATAATAAAAGAAACAAAATCCAAAATTAAATAGTACCAACTTGTTCCAATGTTAAGCTTGGTTTAGTTATGGAGTGATTTAAATTTTACTCTAAAATTTTGAAGTGCTTATTCATTTGTTCGTTCGTTATATTATGCAAAAATGTTTTAAAATGTTGCAAAATATTAAAAAAATGTTGAAAAAACAATTTTTTTGATAAATGTTGAAAATAAATGGGTTTTAAACGACTTAAAATTGCTTAATTTGCACTAATTTTTTATTAAAAGTGATATATTTAGTACAGAAAAGAATGTTGAAAACATTAAATACGATCTCTAATTACTATAGGGTGTATCCATTCATGTTAAAGTCGGCGCCATGCTGGATCACTCAATAACATGGGTGGCATAGGACAAAAAATCATTTTGCCAGTTTACAAACAATATGCAATATTTTTGAGAGCATTGATGCTGTAAATATGTTGAATTAGTATCTCAAGTATGTGAGAAAAATAACAATAACAAAAAATGAACCGATTTTGCAAAGAAAATTGGCTTAAATGAAGTTTGTTCTATCCTGAGCAATGTTATTCACTACTCCAGTATGGCCTCCAAGCGCAATAAATATGACGTCATCCGCATACACCCTATACAATGTAGTATTAATAATGTTATCATGCACAAATGATGTTGTGTAGAGCTAGCATAATTAATAATTATTATGAATTAATTTTTGTAAGTGTGTTAATTTTTTTATATCTGATATTTGAAAATTTAACTTCATGTAATTTTGGTGTCAAATCTTATCTAGATTAAATTTAACTAAATAGTTACCGAATCTGAGATTTGCTTCAAAATATTTTCAATGCGAAGTTGCTCTGGTGAGGTGAGGTGACACCGCAGTTTGTCCATGTCTCGCAGCTTGACGACGAGATCTCGGAGAATACCAAGTCGATCAGAGGAACTTTGCTGTAACGTAACGTATTCGTTAGTGAAGAACATCTAGCTACTAGCTCATAGGTTCTGGCGATTATCAATATATTGCATGGAAAAAATGAAAGTAACTATTTAAACTTTCTTTTTATAATAAATATGTTAGATATATACAATAATTTTTAAGATGTGCAGAGCTAACTATTTATCACTGAAGAAATAACGTTTATACTAACAAGTTACTGTATAAACTTTTGTCAACCAAGTTATTGGTTTGTACTGAAGAGTTACATCTATGTAACTGAACAATTTGTACAATGCAGGTTTTACGTGTGGTTTACCCTTTGCTTCGATAAAATGTGTAACACGTTCAATACATCGATCATTCTTGTAGTTTTGGACTAAAATTTTACAACGGTAACGTTAAAAGCATAGACAACATGAAAACATCAGCATTTATATCACAAAACACTTGATGGGACTTACATAAATAACATTAGTTTGTCTCAAAACCCAACTGTAGCTCCGTAGCAGTGATTAAAAAATTTGTTTTATGCAGCCCGCACAACATTTTCATACTAATTTTTGCATGTTTCTGACGTCATAAACATGAATAGTCACTTAAATTGCATACTTTACAGTATTTTCACGCTCTCTCGTGGGGCTACATTAACATTCTGGTAAAAATTGTCATTAGTTTTGAAGATTTCATTTTGTGTTTATTCATTAAAAAGCTCATGTTGTTTTATGTGGTCTATGACTTTAAGTACAATGTTAGCTTTTTTTAATACAATAATTATTAATTATTTAAATTTCTTTCCTATACTTTTGTATTTTTTTTATTTATTAAATAATTAATTAGCTTATTTATTTACTTATTTATTTAGGTACTTATTGATTGATTTGTTTTTTTATTTATTATTAAATGACCATATGATGTCATCAGCGTATAACTTAAAATACCAATATAATGACTTTAATATTTGCTGTTGTTTTCCCATGTTCGACATAACTAAACTTTTAAGCAACATTTCATCTTTACTGCATGTGAATTTTATATTTTTCTCACCTTACAAACATAGTTCTGTACGATGTTCTCCAGTTCCTCTTCCTCCACCACGTGCTTCGCTGACGTCACTAACTGCTTCAGACACTCGGCCTCACTGCTGTGCACAACAACGCCAAACATTGCCTGTAGTTGCAGATGAGGCCTCGCCCACTCTCTGACCTGGCTGACCAACGTCATCTGTAATAATGTAATGAAAATTATTGAAAAGTTTATCTGCAATTTTTCTTCTTTCCATGATTACTTATGTATACCACACACTCAAATTAGGAATATGTTTTAAAATATACTTTCTCTAGTAAAATCTCATATCACGAGAAATATAAACATAGAAAATCTCTCTTTTTAATCTCTTGGAAAAAGAAGGAAAAAAAAGTATAAATGTAGTTTCAATAATTTGATCATGTCACACTTAAATCTTATATTTACAGCTCTTATATTACTACTTATATATATACATATATATATATATATATATATATATATATATATATATATATATATATATATATATATATATATATATATATATGTATATATATGTATATATATATATATATATTATTTACTTGTATATTATCAATTATTGAAGATGTAAAAACAATGCTTAAAATTGTACATGTTTATGTTAAAAATAGTCAAGTATTTGTAAGATGGTGCTGTCTTGCCCTCACAACGCCTTAATAAAGTTATTATTTTTATTATTATTACGTTTTGCATAAAACATTGGTATAAAGTTGGCTTGGTTATAAACTGGCTTGGTTTTGAGCGTAAAGCTTAAAAATTAAACACTTTGTGCTAGCTTTTTGCTTTCATTCATTCATTCATTCATTCATTCATTCATTCATTCATTCATTCATTCATTCATTCATTCATTCATTCATTCATTCATTCATTCATTCATTCATTCATTCATTCATTCATTCATTCATTCATTCATTCATTCATTCATTCATTCATTCATTCATTCATTCATTCATTCATTCATTCATTCATTCATTCATTCATTCATTCATTCATTCATTCATTCATTCATTCATTCATTCATTCATTCATTCATTCATTCATTCATTTAATAATATGTAATAAATAATTTCTTCAATTCATCTTTATTATTATTTACTATAGTTTTCAGCCAATGTATAACCAATGCCTAGTATAGACCAACGCTATAAGTAAATATATTATGCTACTCTGGACTGCCTGGCATCGATAAAGTTTATTTTATTTCATATTATTTATACTACTTGTCAATACAATGAATATGAGAAGAATATTTAAAACATTTAATTTATACCCGAATATAAAATAGAGGACCTCTTCAGTGGGGTTTTGTACCTTTTGTGGCCACAATAAAACCTATATATGTATCTAGCTATATAAAATAAATAGAAGTTCTAAACCTAACTTTCTACAATTTATAAACAACTTACATTTTCGTAGCTTACTGCTTTGTGTTTGTTACTGCACTGAGAAAAATCGATAGGTATAGAAAATATGGAGGGGATGAAGTAGCTAGTGGGCTTTGCGATAATATAGAATAGTTGAATGCAAAGAGCGCCAATGTTTTCACTGACTTACTTTTGGCGCGTAATTTGAATTAAAATGAAGACTTTTAACGAGATTATCTTATGTCATTAGATTCTATTGCACAGAATTTGTCAGTGAAAATATTTATGAATTTTAATATTTCTAGTTGATGTATAACAATGGGAGAGATGTTCACTGTTGTATTTGTCTGTCTTTTATCTTTTACTGCACTTGTGTCATGTTGTGATGATCGAGTTGGACAAGAGAAGAAGTAGGAAGGAGAGAGAGAGAGAGATTGGGTTGGCAAACACAACTTCTTGTTTTTTGATACAAATGCAGTAAAAGGTGAAACATATATCAATATAAACACCTTCTTTCTCAATGTTATCAACGAAACTAAAGGTAACTTTATGCAGCGACTGCGCATTTCAAGCGTCTGCTGCAAGATTTAAATCTTTATTTTCGGTATTTTTCACGTTTTGATGGCGGTAAAATATTATCGTGTGTAATTTTTTTTTTTTTTTTTTTGAAAAGTTGAAATTTTACCGGAAATAAATTTCGTCGATCGGGCAAATTCGGAAAAGACGAACAAAATGCGCAGTTGATGCCTTACGTTATATTTAGCTTCGTTGATTTTTATATGACTTATATGCATTAAATCGTGCTCAGGTAAAAATATATAAGATTGTAAGTGAGTGAAAAACAACCAATGTTACTATGAACTGCTTGGGTCAATAAAATTTATTTCTTCTTATAAATTATAATAAGCAGTAATTTCGTTAAAGAGTAAGTTCAGTGGTTACAACATGGCTTCTTCAATGTTAGATAATGAGAAAAACTGTTCATAAACTCACATATGATGACTCAAAGCTCTTCCGTAGCCCCGCAAACTCGTGATCATCCTGTGAGATATGCAACGTGTCCCGTATCTTTTACGTCATAGTTACAGCTTTACTATAGGGTCCATTCATTCATGTTAAAGTCAACGCCATGTTGGATATATCAATAACATGTGTGGCATAGGAAAAAAAATAATTTTGCCAGTTTTAAAACACTATGCAATATTTTTGAAAGCATTGATGCTGTAAATATGTTAAATTAGTATCTCAAGTATGTGAGAAAAATAAAACAATAACAAAAAATTAAACGATTTCCCGAAGAAAATTGGCTTAAATGAATTTTGTCCTATGCTGAGCAATGTAATGCACTACTCCAGTATGGCCTCCAAGCGCAATAAATATGACGTCATCCGCATACACCCTATAGAAAATGTTGTAGCGGGTTGCATATCTCGCAGCATGAGCGCAAGTTTAAGGGGCTACCATGGGGCTACGGAAGTGCTTTGGATCATCATTAATATGTGAGTTTATGAACAGTTCTTCTCATTATCTAACATTGATGAAGCCAAGTTGTAACCACTGAACTTACTCTTTAACTTCATTGGAATGCCATTTAAAATTGAAATCTATAGTTCTTCCCAATTATCTCAAATCTCTGAGATTTAGATATTTAAAATACTTTAATTGCAAATTTTAAAACAAACAACGTTGACATATTTTTCAATTTTGAAACTAAATTTTGTTAATGAATTTTTCCAAAAAAAAAAAAAAAAAAAAAAAGTACGATTGAATCGAGATACACCGTGGTATTTCTCTCTCTCTCTCTCTCTCTCTCTCTAACTAATAATTTTACCTTAAAAAAAACACAAAGCATATCACTCTTCAACTCTTCTTATAAATTTTAATATATTTATACTTTAAGTTATAAAATAATAAATTAATGAAGTAAAACCTTCGATTTAATTAAAAAAAAAAAATAATAAAGTTTTCGTGTTTTATGTGTATCCGATTTAAGTTTTAAAAATAAATAAGTGAATTAATCTCTCTCAAGCCTTGATCTTTTATAATTAGTACTAAATTATATATAAGATAAGAATAAGATTTCTTTATTGACCCCGGCAGTGCATAGTAACATGTGTTACAACAAGCGGTGGTCTTGTCAAATATATATTTACAATAAATTATAATTAAATATATATTTATATAAAAATACATTCATAAAAATGTCAAGAAGCATCAAAACAAAATACAGGATATATCAAGTGCAATGAACATTAAAGGGACACAAATATAGAAATTGAACGGTATATTAAGCACAGTTTAGTCTGCATAGTATAAAATTGTAGATTTGTCTGTGTAAAATGCATAAGCAAATCAATATCATCAATTTTTGAATTGGGATCATAAAATTCAACTAAAGTGTAATATTCCTTAAATATTAATATTTTTTTAAAAAACTAAAATTATTATTAAAGGAATAGACCAGAGAAAAACATAAGCATTTATATCACAAAACACTTGATGAGATTTACATAAATAACATTAGTTTGTCTCAAAACCTAACAGTAGCTCCGTAGCAGTGATTAGAAAATTTGATTTATGCAATCCAAACAACATTTTCAGACTAATTTTTGTATGTTTCTGACGTCATAAACATGAATTTTCACACAAATTGCATACTTTACAGTATTTTTACGCTCTCTCGTGGGGCTACATTAACATTCTGGTTAAAATTGTCATCAGTTTTAAAGATCCCATTACGTGTTTATGTATTAAAAAGCACATGTTGTTTTATGTGGTTTATGGCTTTAATATTAAGAATTAAATTGTATGCTTACGTGTTTGTATTTGTGCCGACTTGAAGTGTTTTTCCATCTCCTCTTTCACATCACCAAACGTTTTATCAGTTCTTAACTTGTCATCTAATTCACTAAAGACAGTTTCTATGGACTGTATATGATAATCACCATCTTGAGTAATCTCTAATTTGTTTACATCGATATAAACAGAGATTTTATTGACACTCAGATCTATACGAGGTACGTTCAATACAAATATCAACTTATCCATATATTTACGATATTTACCAGGATTAAACTTATAAGATCTGATTATTCTAAGTAAAATATACCACACGTTGGCCACATGTTCATTGATTTTCTCTTCTATCATCAGCTTGTACACTTTCATGCAGTTTTTCTCTCGTATATGAACTGATTTCTCAACTTTATACCATGATTCCAGGCTGCACATTTTCTCATTATAGAGTAGCATACGTTGCTGTTGCAGTGTGTCTCTATCCATGTTGTTTTGTGTGCAGGTGTCACTTAGTTAGGGTGGTACTGCAACTGCATTTCTCGTCAATCTGGAAATTTGAAAATAACAGTAAGTTTTTATAATTTAAGGCATAGAAAACATGAAGAGTGAAATTTTTTTTATTTAAAAAGTTGCCACCAGACCCCTCTAGGATTGCTTTGTAAAAAATTGTGTGCATTCAGGATGCAACTTTAAGCATCTCGATCAACTTTTAGAAAAATGAACTTCATGTGCCGTTGATTAGCAGGTGACAAAAATTAAAAAAAAAATCAAGACTCATTTTAGTGTTAACAAGAACCCAATACATAATCAAAAAATATCATTTGGGCAAAAATCATTTTTGCCCATGTGTAGCATGACATTGACTAAGACGGTCAATAAGATTTTTATTGATTTCGGGAAATTTTTAATTAAAAAGTTAATTATTTTAACAACCAAACAATACCATAAATACAACAACATTTTGTAGTTATTTAAGTAAAAAAATATTTAGAGTCATATCTGTTTTAGTTTTTGAGATATGAGTTCTCAAAACTAGCTGCAAGCGCTCGGACGTCGAAACGCTTGCAACTATCAATTTCTGTTAAGGCGTTACTAAAATTAGAGTTTTCAACCTAGAATGCTAAATGTTAGTCAAGATGCATCCTGAATGCACACAATTTTTTTCAAAGCGATCCTAGGGGGGGTCTGGTGGTCACTTTTTAAATAAAAAAAATTCCCCTCTGAAACAATATGTTCTATTTAATCATTAAATACAAAATGGGATCTATATTTTAATTGTGTGGCTCTCAGAATGATAAAAAATGTGTTCTTTTGTTAAAAAATGTTTTCTTACTATTACGTACCCCTACATACTCTAAATGGCTCAAAATAGCTTTAAAATACATACATTTAAGGGTGTTTTTTAGTCTATATTTTGTACTTTTATCTTTTTTTAGTTTTTTTTTTTTATTTTTAATATTTTATTTAATTTTTATTGAATTATTAATGTCTACTGCATTGTATACTGGGAACTGGGACTAAAATGGCTATTATTAGGCTTTGAAAACGATGTATCCACTAAATTTGTCTTCATTTTAGTTCTTTCACATAAAATTTATGAACTAGTAAATTTGTAAAAAAAATTAACTAAAAATTTTACGTAAAAAACTTAATAAATATGCAAAATAATTGTTAACCAAATTTATTCATTTTATAACACAATTTATGCACAATAACTACGTTAAAAAAGCATAAATATTATTACAGTATAATAGCACAGTTATTTATCATTATTTATGCTAAAATAGCATAAACGTAGCATAAATCACGTATTTAACTTACATTTCATACTTTAGAGATAATATTTTTTTTTTTCTTGTAAACTTATCAAAAATTCTATAAAAATTTTCCTTGTAATTTAAAATGAGGCAAATTTTCATTAACACATTTTTGGAATGCTAAAACATTTATTCCATTTATGAAACAGAAAAGGAAAATTACTTATTTTATTACATTGCATATTTAATAATTTTATTTTAAACATAATTCATATAAAATCACTGTTTTTACTCGTAAATTAACCCAAAATTCTTTAAAATATTCTTTAATTCTGTAATCGGGCAGATTTTCCACAAAACATGCTTAAAATAATCTGAAATTTATGCTTTAAATAAAAATTACTTACTGTATTATGCTGCATAGTTTAATGTTGTATTGTAAACCTAATTCCAGTAAAACCAATGTTAAATGCGACTTAAAACTTTGATATTTACCAAGTTTTCCACGTACAATATGTAAATCCAAGATGGAGATCTCAGACTCGCCACACTTCACATAAATACGACGACACTTAACTCACAATTTTACACAAAAATATTTCATAAACACGCAATTTTTTGTCTGATGCTCTCGTTAAAGATCATCACTTCAAAATAAAATTATTGATTTTTTGTCCAAGTCGCAATCAATGCTCCAAAAAATAAAAGGAGAGGAAAATATAGAGCACTTAAATATGATGGTATCAGCGGAAAATATTCTTTAAGACGCTAAAAAATATGTAAAAATTAAACTTTTATTTGTAAATTTTACCTTTAAAGTTTAAATTAAACTAAATAATTATTGATTAAAAATTTACAGTATTTTTAATTGAAAAATTAAGGCTCTGATTAATGTTTGAGTTGTTATTCGGATATGTTCGGCAATTTTCGTATATTTTTCCTTACTCTGATTGGTTCAAAAGTTTTGATGCTAAAACCCTGACCGGTACTACTACCTTAATTTACTTTATTAAGGGGGAACTTTTATAAGGGGAGAAAATGCAAACATTAATTTGTATTTTCATATATTTGCGCCACCTACTGAGTTACTTTTTTACTAGTTTTGTTTGTAAACTCTGTGCTTTTTTTGCTGTCTGAAATATTAAAAAAATGACAATCGCATAATGCTTTTTAAATGGAGTTGCGCTTTTTTGTGGTGCACGGTAAAATTTTATGAACTCGGTTAATATCATAAAGTTTTTAACTAAGAAACCTTGTCTTTTTTTATATAATTGTTTCCGTTTTTTTTTTTTTTTTTTTTTTTTTAATAATTTATTTACTTTTATTATTATTATATTTATTTTTTTAGATTTCAAATTAATGCTAATATAAATATCACGCATTTTTACATACCTATAAATTGCAATAAGTAGCGTCATACCAAAAAAAAAAAAAAAAAAAAAAAAAATTATTGCTAGATTCAATGTATCCTGAAAGGTAGGCTAATTGTTAAGCATTTCTGTGCAACCTGGTTGCATAAGAGTCAGGATATAAAATATTTTTAATAAAAAATTGTAAAAAAGATAATAATAAAGTGTAAATCATCATAGATAAAAATAAATTCGCAATAATTACATTTTCATCAAAAATTTGTTCAATACGGCATAATTTATGCTGTAACATAGGCATTACCATTATATTGCACAGCATAATTACTTATGTTATGTTGTTCTAATTTGGCATAATTAATGCTGTAATACCATAAATTCAGCATAAATTACTTAATTTTTTTCAGTGAAGATATATAAAAAAAAATTAGATGCGGTTTCAGTTTTTTTTTTTTTTTTTTTTTTTTTTTTTTTTACTGTATCTAAATTGGGAGACACGTAAATAGACAACCTCATGTTGTACTCAATGTCTCTCACATGTCTTCCAACTCCCTATGCTAGCGCGTAGTCCAATATGAAACGACGCTGCGCCAATAGTAGTGACATCTGGAACTAAAAGCTTCATAAGCTTAACATTGTAGTTCAGGTGTCGCGTGCGGTGTCGCTAGTGTCGCTGGACTACAAAAAGTGCCTGGAGTTGGAAGACATGTGAGAGACATTGTGTTGTACTCAAAATCAGACTCGCAGTGCATTCATTTTGAAAGTCCCGCTAAAAGTACCCAAATTTTCTATCATATACTGATTGGCTACCATGACAATCTCTTGAATCTGATTGGTTCCGGCAAATCTGTGACATCACAACTCTCTATCTAATGCATGTAATATAGTAATAAGAATAATATATGGTAAGATTAATAAGTAATAATAATAAAGTAATATATGCTAACCTTATGTAGTCACTTAATAATAATAATAAACGGCTTTTATTGGGCGAAATCAGGTTACAGAACCTCTCAATTTAACCCATTATGGACTGAATTAATTTTGCTTTTTTGACTTTACCCGGGCGCTACGCCGCTAGAATGGTGCTGCCATCTATGAGCAGCGAAATGTACTTTTTTCATATGTTTGAGATATACGTCGAATTTTTTCAAATTTTTTGGATTAAAATTTTTATTTTTTTATATTTTTTGGAAAAAATTTGCTCAGGTACAAATTTGTACCGCTAGTCCATAATGGGTTCCCAACTGTTTAAAAGTACAGTCATTAACGTCCCTATAATATATCAGGTACTCTCACTCCATAAGAATGAGGAAGACTAATGATTTTTGGGACAGTATTTGAGCACATTTTTAGAAAGAGTATAATTAGTAGATTCTATTGACATAAATATTTACCTTTATTAATTAAATTTCAGCAATTAATTCATGATTTAAAAGTGGCAGCCACGCCCCCAAGAAGCCTGTGCCGTTTTTCATTTGTTTGAATTTGCAGCGCAGTCTGATCTTCTTTTGCAAATTTGGATACGAGAATTTTTAAATTTACATAACACAATGTGGCAAGCAAAAAAAAAAAAAAGAAAAAAAGTTTAGTTCGGTCAAAATAATTTATCTTGCATAAAATATTATTAACTATTTTAAAGTAGGATTAAATAAATGAAATCAAACTTTCAAGTATGGTGCAAATCAGCTACTGCAGGATTTGACTAGAAAGTTTTTAAAGAAAGAAAATGTGAAATTTTGCTGTAATACACGGAACTTGTACTTGAAGAGAAAATTCAGTGGTTACAAAATGGCTTCTCCAATGTTAGATAAGGAGAAAAACTGTTCATAAATCACACATGATGACAAGAAGCCCTTCCGTAGCCCCGCAAACTTTTGTGATCATCCTGTGAGATATGCAACATGTCCCGTATCTTTTACGTCATATTACGGCTTTATTATAGAAAATATTCTAGCGAGTTGCATATCTCACAGGATGAGCGCAAAATTGCGTGGCTACCATGGGGCTACGGTAGGGTTTTGGGTCATCATATGTGAGTTTATGAACAGTTCTTCTCAATATCTAACATTGAAGAAGCCATTTTGTAACCACTGAACTTTCTCTTTAATATAAATTATGTATAAAATTGTTCACTATATATCACTTTATACTTAAATCATTTCAAAATTCCCAAGTTCTATAAGTTAAAAATATAACAATGATATCATAGTTCAAAGGTCTTGACATATCAGAGACGAGCAGCACACAGATAACATCGGTACAGCAACGTATGGTTACACCAGCCAGCTCTTCAAAACTTATATAGGATGTTTGCATATGACGTCACACTGAAAACGCCATACTTTTTGAATAATTTTGATTACTAATTTAAATATTTTTTATTAATATTTGTTTTTAACTATATGTAATCAATCTAGACATCTTCAAATAAATGAATATAATATCGGTGGCCGCGCGTCTAAATGGAGAAAAACCAATTTTCATGAACTGGCCGTCGCGAGTGGCGAATATCATGTGCTGTGAACATAGCTTATTCGCCATTCGCGGCGGCCGTGAAAGGTGTATATTCACCACTCGCGCGGTTCATGAAAATTGCTTTTTCACCATTTAGACGCGCGGCCAGCGATATATTATTTGATTTATGAATGTTTCACTATAGCTGATGCTGTAATTATTTAAAATAACTATCTAGGAAGATTTATATACATATGTAAATATTATATATATATATATATATATATATATATATATATATATATATATATATATATATATATATATATATATTATATATATATATATATATATATATATATATATATATATATATATATATATATATATATATATATATATATATATATATATGCTACAAATTGGTATATAAAAACTTTATTTTATTTTACATTTTCATATTTTATGAAGCATTTTAAATATATGTTAGCTCGTTCTGCAAAGTCAGACTTCCGGCGCAACTTTTGTGTCGATATGCTCCTTTGTTATAACAGCTGATTATGACTTCGTTACCTGTTTACTACGTTTATACATATGGTCGATCATTGGTATTTCTTCGTTTAGAACTTTGAACTTGATAACAATGAAAGAAACTCCACACAAAAAAGTTCCATGCTCTTCATGTGACTCAATTTTGTCAATTTTGTTAGCTCAAAAAACAAGATCAAGCAATATATTTGTCGTATTTTGTTGGTCAGCCATTCACTGTTGTTGAGATTCACTTTACTTTACAGAACAAGCTGTTGTATTTTTTAAACTGATATACATATGTTATTATAAATAAAACTTTAATTCTTAACCAACAATTCAGTTATACAATATTTAATAAATCCCAAGTTCTGTAAGTTAATAAGGTAACAATGATATCAGAGGTCAAAGGTCATGTTATGACGGACACCAGTAGCACAAAGATAACATCAACACAGCAACGTGGTAGCACTAGACAGTTATTCAAAACTTAAATAAGGTGTTTGCACATGACGTCACTCTGATTGTGCGATACTGAAGCAATAATAAATATTTCTCAACATATTATTTTATTTGTATTTCTTTGGAATATTCTTATTTTTATTTGCATTCTTAAAATATTAAAAAAATTAAATATTCTCTCAAAAATATTGATATATGTTTTGAATTGGTCAAAATACGTGAATATTTCTATACTGACCTAAATGTAATAACTTGAAATATTTCTATAACGTATGTATTTATCCTAAATGGTCAAAGATGAAATAAATTCTTGTCTTGATCTTCGTCATCAATAAACATGTTTTGAAATATATTAATTATATTATTTTAATAATCCATATATTATATATATATATATATATATATATATATATATATATATATATATATATATATATACACGGAAAATAAAATCTACTTAAATTAAGCAAAAAGCTAGTATTAAAATGCTGTGTTTTGCAATAGAGACAGTCCTAACTGAGAATTTAGTAGGGCGGTATGCTAGAACCGCTCCTACCTGCGCGCAGCATAGCATACCTGTCGGCCAGGAGAAATAGACTCAGGTGAGGTGGGCTTGCAAACTCACCCCTAGTATATTTGAGTTAGCACTAATATACTAAATTTTAGAATTGGACCGCAAAATGGCGTACATGAGATTTTTTTAAATAATTCTGTGTATTAATTTAATTATTAATTATTATAAAAAATAAACGTTGGTAATAATTTGAAATATTCAATGAAATGAATAATTCCCGCGGTGGATGTTCTTAGTTTATTATAATTGTATGCAAATATACTTTCATATAAATTACATAATTATAAATCATATCATAATTTGTTAGTAGCGGGGGACAGAGGACCATTTTTTTTTCTATGCGTCGATCGGGTTTGGCTACCATAGGCCATATATCGATGAATATATCAAATATAATATACCATTGTGTTACTACATGACGACTCATTTTGCACCTTATTTGACTGTGCGATTACTTCATTTTTATTTTTTATGTAAAATCGTCACTTATAATTCTATTTGCATGTTATACGCGGTAATTAAGACAGTTAAAGTATTTTTATAAATCTGATAGTTTAGAATTAATTACCTTCTTCATGGTCTCCTGAAAAATAGAGAAACGTGGCCATTTAAACGGAGATTGGCTGATTTTAGCAATGCTAGCTCCTAGTTCGCGGGAATACTAGATCGGCTCAGGCGGGTTAAGCACAGCTGCGCTGGCAGTCAGGTGCCGCTCCTCCTGGATCACAGGTGACATAAAAACTATACTGACTATAACTGACGCTAGGTACCGCTCCCCCTAGATCGCAGGTGGTATAAAATCTAGTGCTAGGGTTTTGGCGTCACTTATGCTAGAGATGCAGGCTACTCAGATCTTGCACGTATGTACTAGGGCGCGGGCTTATTTGCGTTAGTATACTAATCTACTTAAATTTAGCACATCTTTTTTTTCCGTGTATATATATATATATATATATATATATATATGTATGTATGTATGTATATGTATATAATGAGCTCTATTAAGTATATTAATTCAATACAAAACGTGTTTATTAATGGTGAAGGACAAGACAAGAACGATTTTTTTTTCATCTTAAACAATTTAAGATTCATACCTACCTCATACAAACATTTCTTTTTATTACGTTTAGACTGGTATAGAAAAGTTAACGTCTTTGGCCAGTTTAAAAATACTTACCAATATTTTTGGGAGAAATTTGATTCTGTTAAAATTTTCAAGTATACAAAATAATAAAAATAATATTTTTAAGAAATGGCCAACAAAAATTATAAAAACGCAAAGAAATGTTGTTGTTGTTGTTGTTGTTTTTTTTGTTTTTTTTTGCTCCAGTTTGGCACATTCAGAGTGACGTCATGTGCAAACACCCTATATAAGTTTTGAAGACCTGGCTGGTGCTACCACGTCGCTGTGCTGATGTTATCTTTGTGCTGCTGGTCTCTGATCAAGGTCCATATATAAGAGGTTAGATGCTCCGGGAAAAGTTTTAGCCAAGGTCGAACAGCTTAAAGGAATTCACCTAAGCCGTCATATCACCTGGTGTATTCACCTTATCAGTGACGTCACTGGTGAACGGCATCGTATTGGCTTAGAATCAAGTACATCCATCACAAAATAAAATAAACTGCGCCAGTTTTGTGCTGCGCTCTATGTACCTCTTTATTATATGGACATTGATCTCTGATATGTCATGATGTTATAATTCGGATACTATTGTTATATTTTTACCTTACAGAACAGAAGGATTTTTTAAAAAATAATATCGCTTAATGGTTGATTAATATTTATATTTTCATTTATTTTTACATATTTATTTCAGATTTTTTTAAACCGTGTATTTTAAAATGCAAAATAAAATATGAAGATATAAAATAAAACTAATTTTTTTAGATAGAAATTTTTAGTTAATATTTATATTATCTTTTTATTGATGTACAGTATAACAGCCTAAATTATTGATTGATCTAACAAATCATCAATTTTAACATGAATGCATATAAAATATATAAAATTATTCAAAGTTATAAAACTATAATACCACAATAACACACTTTTTTGATAAATAAAAACATATTTAAATGCAAATATGTATTATAATAATAAAAATTATGAAATAAATCTAGTCGAATAGAATTATTTACACGTAAAAAATTTAAAAACTTCATGTATGCTACATTTATCTCAATAAAGCATAAATGATGTTAAGTTAGAACAATATAATATTTATTTTACTTAAAGGCATAGAAAACATGAAAAGATTTTCATTTACATCACAAAACACTTGATGGGACTTACATAAATAACGTTAGTTGGTCTCAAAACCCAACCATAGCTCCGTAGCAGTGATCAGAAAATTTCGATTTATGCATCCCGCACAACATTTTCATACTAGTTTTTGCCTGTTAATGACGTCATAAACATGAATATTCACGCAAATTGCATACTTTACATTTTTTTCAAGCTCTTTTGTGGGGCTACATTAACATTCTGGTAAAAAATATCATCAGTTTTGTAGATCCCATTTTGTGTTTAGAACATGTTGTTTCAATGTTTCCTATGCCTTTAATATTATTATTATTATTATGCAATGTAGCATAGATTATGTTGTATTGAACAATTTGTGCTGAAAATAACCTAGCATAATTATTGCGTTTTTATATTTTCTCCGTGTAGAATTCATTATTTTATTTTCAATTTTAATAAGTATGTTTATAATATCTCTCCTTAACAAAAGGCTCACAGTTACACTTATTAATAGTTATAATATGTTGCGAATGTTCCACATTAAATACAGGCCTAATAATGGAAATCTCTTTAAGACATCCGCTTTCCCAATCTTGTTTCGTGCACTTACATCCTTTAAAAGATTCGACATTGTAAATAAATTCCCGATTTTCAGCTTCACACCATTGTTCTTTAAATTCGAATATGTTAACAACGTCAGGTAAGACAATATTACGTGATATACAGGCACATTTAAAATTTTCTGTGGTTGAAAAAGTATCAGATGGGGTTTCTATAAAATAAAACATTTGCAGGAATGATAAGTCATAACATCCTCTTTTCTGTGCTTCCAGCGTACACTTGCCTTCTTGTATTGTTCTAGCTGTTCGACTTTCGTCAAAGCCTTTGAACTGTGAGAGAGGTTTAATCTTATTCACAACAACGATTGTTTCAATCATGTTTTGATCGCAGATACATTTTTCAGGCATAGAAATATTCTGAAACGTTTCATCACCATACTGCACCAAGATATTGGTTAACATGTCATGACATCCACTTTCAAGTGCTCGCTTTGTGCACTCGCATCCTTGTAACCAGAAAGGTTTTACACGTAAATCAATGTCTACACGTATAGCTTCAAAGCGATAGTCACAATTCCCGTCAATTCCTTGAACTACGATGAACAAAACCAAAGCAAAAGAAATCATTAAAACACGTATAGACATTATAACACTTAATAAAATATACTTGAACTGAGCGATGTAGCTTCTAAAAAGTAAATGATAATAGTGAGGTTATTTTAGCTTTATATAGATGTGGTGTAATAAATGTGGTAGGGATATAATTGTAGTGTATGACGCTAGCGTCGCATTATGTCAATTATAGTTTATAGTAATCAAAGTAGGTAGTATGATCATTGCATTTATCTTATTTATGAGGGACTTATCATAATTTGTAGGCCTGTGATTGGCGTAGAGAGAAAATATATTTGGCGGAGATATCCGAAGTCACTTTGAAAGCCAATCGCAGTAACAGATTACAACGTCTTAGAAAATCTCTTATTATATATTTATATTATATATATATATATATATATATATATATATATATATATATATATATATATATATATATATATGTTTTATGTATTAACTAAATGTAACAACCCAATATAAAACTCACGAACATTAACGAGCTCTTCCGACAAAATGATTGTATCAATTGATTATAATACAAAATATAATAGTACTTAATACACTTAATAAAAATTTACATGACTTTAGTTAAGAATATTGGCATATAAAGATTCTATGAATTTTTTTAGTTATTATAAGAAACTAATATTATATATTTTTTTAACTATTTAAAATTACTTATGTTAACATTTTTTTTATAATTTTAAAGATATTTTAAGTAATTTTAATAGTAGTAATAAATTGCTAAAATGCTTTTTTTACTACACATTATATTTAATCTGAATATACTTAAGAACTCCAAATTAATGTAAGGTCACAAAAGTTACTAAAATAAAATCAATTTTTAAAAGTAACGCCATGATAGAGATTTTCAGAACAGAAAAAAATTCTATATTATTTAGATATTTTTAAAAGTAATTGACGCCTTGATATGCCTTGATAAGTTAGCTACTAATTTTGAATCTTTGAATAGCATCCTAAGATGATTAATATAATAAATAAGAGATTTTCTAAGACGTTGAAATCCGCCGCTGAGATTGGTTGTTGAAAAGATTTTGGGCATCTACACAAAAGTAATTTTCTCTCTATGCCAATCACAGGCCTACAAATTATGATAAGTCCCTCATAAATAAGATAAATGCAATGATCATACTACCTACTTTGATTACTATAAACTATAATTGACATAATGCGACGCTAGCGTCATACACTACAATTATCTCCCTACCACATTTATTACACCACATCTATATAAAGCTAAAATATCCTCACTATTATCATTTACTTTTTAGAAGCTACATCGCTCAGTTCAAGTATATTTTATTAAGTGTTATAATGTCTATACGTGCCTTAGTGATTTCTTTTGCTTTGGTTTTGATTGTCATAGTTCAAGGAATTGACGGGAATTGTGACTATCGCTTTGAAGCTATACGTGTAGACATTGATTTAAGTGTAAAACCTTTCTGGCTACAAGGATGCGAGTGCACAAAGCGAGCACTTGAAAGTGGATGTTATGACATGTTAACCAATATCTTGGTGCAGTACGGTGATGAAACATTTCAGAATATTTCTATGCCTGAAAAATGTAACTGCGATCAAAACAAGATTGAAACAATCATTGTTGTGAATAAGATGGAATTTCTCACAGAAATCAAACAATTTGACGAAAGTCGTTCAGCTAATACCATACAAGAAGGCAAGTGTACCATGGAAGCACAGAAAAGAGGATGTTATGACATATCATTCCTGCAAATGTTTTATTTTATAGAAAATCCATCTGATACTTTTTCAACCACAGAAAAGTTTAAATGTTTCTGTATATCACGTAATATTGTCGAATCAGACGTTGTTCAAATGCTAGAAATTAAAAAAGAATGTGAAGCTGAAAATCGGGAATTTATTTACAATGAATCTTTTAAAGGATGTAAGTGCACGAAAGAAGATTGGGAAAGCGGATGTCTTAAAGAGATTTCCATTATTAGGCCTGCATTTAATTTGAAACATTCTGAATATATTTCAACCGTTAATAAGTGTAACTGTGAGCCTTTTGTTAAGGAGAGATATTATAAACATACTTATTAAAATTGAAAATAAAATAATGAATTCTACACGGAGAAAATATAAAAACGCAATAATTATGCTAGCTTATTTTCAGCACAAATTGTTGAATACAGCATAATCTATGCTACATTGCATAATAATAATAATATTAAAGGCATAGAAAACATTAAAACAACATGTTCTAAACACAAAATGGGATCTACAAAACTGATGATATTTTTTACCAGAATGTTAATGTAGCCCCACAAAAGAGCTTGAAAAAAATGTAAAGTATGCAATTTGCGTGAATATTCATGTTTATGACGTCATTAACAGGCAAAAACTAGTATGAAAATGTTGTGCGGGATGCATAAATCGAAATTTTCTGATCACTGCTACGGAGCCATGGTTGGGTTTTGAGACCAACTAACGTTATTTATGTAAGTCCCATCAAGTGTTTTGTGATATAAATGAAAATGTTTTCATGTTTTCTATGCCTTGAAGTAACATAAATATTATGCTGTTCTAACTTAACATCATTTATGCTTTATTGAGATAAATGTAGCATAAATTACGTTTTCAAATTTTTTTACGTGTACATAATTCTATTCGACTAGATGTATTTCATAATTATTATTATGATACATATTTGCATTTAAACATGTTTTTATTTATCAAAAATGTGGGTTATTGTGGTATTATAGTTTTATAACTTTGAAACTTTTATAATTTTATATTCATTCATGTTAAAATTGATGATTTGTTAGATCAATCAATAATTAAGGCTGTTATACGTAAATAAAAAGATAATATAAATATTAACTAAAAATTTCTATCTAAAAAAAATAGTTTTATTTTATATCTTCATATTTTATTTTGCATTTTAAAACACACGGTTTAAAAAAATCTGAAATAAATATGTAAAAATAAATGAAAATATAAATATTAATCAACTATTAAGCTATTTTATTTTTTAAAAAATCCAAAGTTATGTATGGTAAAAATATAACAATAGTATCCGAATTATAACATCATGACATATCAGAAACCAAGGTCCATAACATGGATATATAAAAAGGATAGGAAGCTATTGTTGAAAAAAACGATCCCTTAATGATGTAATACAAATTTTCGCAGCAAGAATGCAAGAATACAAAATTACGTATAAAAGTGGCGCTGTAGTCTGCGTGTGAATTTTAAAATTCACACGCAGACTACAGCGCCACTTACATTTTACATGTTGATTGTTGCGGTGAGAATTGGAAGTACATCAACAAGGGTTCGTTTTTAGTATAGGGCAATAACACAGGAGCTCACGAGCCTGATATATATATATATATATATATATATATATATATATATATATATATATATATATATATATATATATATATATATATATATATATATATCGAGGGTGCTCCGCTATAATGTCCTAAGTCCACTTGACCTTGAAAAATAAAAAATCGTCGGATCAACCCCAAATTTTGGATTTATCCATTTCAGGTCATTTGCAGCAAAAAATATTTTTCAAGGTCAAATGGACTTAGGACATTATAGCGGAGCACCCTCGATATATATATATGTGTGTGTGTGTATATATATATATTTCACGAAGATAAACGATATCACCCGACCAAATTTTTATTACACTTTATTATTGTAAGCATAGTAATAATTTAATAACAATTAAAATTACATTCATATTATTTAAATGTGTATATTCATTGAAAAATGATACTTAAATATACATTCTACAAACATACTTTAAAAATGCCAATTTAAAAAAATATAAAATAAAAATAAAATATAAATAAAAATAATATAAAAAATAATAATATAATATATAATATAATAATATAATATATTTAATATATAATATATAATATAAATATATAATATAAAATAAATAATATATAAGAATTAAATTTAAACTTTTCAATATTATATCATCTACAATTTTTTTTCAAGTTTTAAACACTAAGATTTTTTATAAAATAAATGTCAGGAAATTTGCGTGTCTACAATGGAGGTTATCGGTTTAAAAAATTCTTAAAAAAATTACTATGTCTTAAAAGACGTAAAAGTATGTGTAGTATTTCTCATTTAAATTTCTCCAAAATCGAAAAAAAAAACGTGTTTTTCCCCATAAGCGTAATGTTAAATTAGGGGACCCTTAGCTTTCCCCGCGTCTCCCCGCGCGCTAAACCGATAACCTCCATTGGTTTACAGATAGTTTTAGGTTCCTCATATTATGTGAGTCAATGAACAGATTAGGTCATTATCTAATAATAAAAAACCCACTTTAAATCCCGTGGACTTATATCACTTTATAATATGATTAAAATTATAAAATGATTCATTATTATTACTACGTATATACTTATAATATAAGGAATTCCCTGTTATAAATTTTTAATATGAATAACCTTATTAAGTTTAAGAATTACAGTTCTGTCTGCAACATTTAGGTTATTAAATATTTGATATAACTACTCGTGACAAAATATGTGACGTTACTTTTCAATTACCTCCCTACCACAATTTATTTACCACATCTATATAAAGCTTACATTTTCTCCCTAAATCATTTACTTTATAGAAGCTATATCATTCGGTTCAAATTTATTTTATGAAGTGATAAAATGTCTCTACATACATTAGTGATTTTATTTACTTTAGTTTGGATTGTCAAGATGCAGGGTATTGAGCTGAATTGTGACTTTCGCTTGGAAGATTTTTATGCAAAAGTTGATTATCACCGAGAACCTTCCTGGCTAAAAGGATGCAAGTGCACAAAGCGAGCTCTTGAAAATGGATGTCATAACATGGGAACCAATCACTTGGTTAAGTACCCTGATGAAACATTTCAGAATATTTCAATACCTGAAAAATGTATCTGCGATCAAAACATGATTAAAAAAATCGTTGAAGTGCAACTAAATACATTGATATATAACACAAAGATAAAATACTTTAACGACTTTATTTCAGATAACACCATACTGGAAGGCAAGTGCAGTATAGAAGAACGGAAAAGAGAATGTTATGATGTAATATTCTATAAAGTTTCTCATTACAGAGAAAATAGTAATAAAAATGATGCAATTACAAAAAGTTATAAATGTTATTGTAAATCAAGTGATATTGTACAAGCAGACGTTGTTAATTTACAGGAAATTAAAAAGCAATGTACAGCTCAAAATTTAGCACTTATCTACTTTGGATCTTTTTCGGGATGTTTTTGCACGAAACAAGAATTAGAAAGAGGATGTTATGACGAATATACCTCTATTATGTGTAAGTCTGATTTTAAAACTTTAGAATATATTGCAGAAATGTATAAGTGTAACTGTGATCCTATTGAGAAATTTAAATAATGTGTATGCGCATGACGTCACGTGAAGTGCGCTTGAAGTCCGCATACTGGAATAGAAAATATTATCGCTGAGCATATAGGTAAAATTTAGTTTAAGCCGATTGTCTTTTAGAAATTGGGTAAATTTTTGTAATTATTAATTTACTCACATATGATTTTTTTTTCTCACACATATTTATCAAATACATTTTTTGTATTTTTGTATTTTGTATTTTTGTATTTTTTGTCTTTTAGAAATCAGGTAATTTTTTATAATTATTAATTTACTCACATATGAATTTTTTTTTCTCACACATATTTCTCAAATATATTTTCTCTTATGTTATTTTAATTACGATACTAAATTTAATATATTTTCAACATAGCAGATATATCAAAATATTGAATAGTGTTTTTAAACAGGGAAAATGATTTTTTTACTATGCCAAACATGTTATTGAATGATTCAACTTGGCGTCAATGTTAACATTAATGCATACAGTTGAACTATAACAATTTTTATTCAAATAAAAAAATAAAATATTTATGTCTGCACGGTGAAAAAAACAACTAATAATTATGCTAGATTATTATTAACAAAACTTGTCACAACTACAGCATAATCTATGCAATAGGGTGTATGCATTCCATTCATGCTAAAGTCGGCGCCATGTTGGATAACTCAATAACATGGGAGGCATAGGAAAAGAAATCATTTTGCCAGTTTAAAAACACTATGCAATATTTTTGAGAGCATTGATGCTGTAAATATGTTGAATTAGTATCTCAAGTATGTGAGAAAAATAACAATTACAAATAAATGTAACCAATTTCCCACAGAAATTTGACTTAAATGAAGTTTGTCCTATACTGAACAATGTTATGCACTACTCCAGTATGGCCTCCAAGCGCATTAAATATGACGTCATCTGCATACACCCTATACTGCATAATAAAAATAACCTTGCATAATTATTGATGTTCTATTTTATCATTTTTATGCTATATTGACATAAATATATTTGGCATAAATTATATAATTTAATTGAAATAAATAAAATATTTAAATTTTATAATTAAATGTTTGTAACTAAAAAAATTTTTAGGTTATGTTTAACGTGCTATAATAATATTTTTATTTTAAAAAAAAAAAATTTATACTATTGTAGGGTGTATGCATTCATGTGCAAGTCAATTTCATGTTAGATCACTTAAAGGCATAGAAAACATTGAAACAACATGTTCTAAACACGAAATGGGATCTACAAAACTGATGATATTTTTTACCAGAATGTAAATGTGGCGCCACAAGAGAGCTTGAAACAAAATGTAAAGTATACAATTTGCGTGAATATTCCTGTTTATGACGTCATAAACATGCAAAAACTAGTATAAAAATGTTGTGCGGGTTGCATAAATCGAAATTTTCTGATCACTGCTACGGCACTACTGTTGGGTTTTGAGACCAATTAATGTTATTTATGTAAGTCCCATCACATGTTTTGTTATGTAAATGCAAATGTTTTCATGTTGTCTATGCCTTTAATTACTATTTTTGTATTCCCGGACAGTTTTTTTTAAAATTATAAAATGTGTATGCACATAGATCACAATAACTGTGCCATACCTAAGACTTATATACCATAATTTAGCATAGAAAAATTTTGTATTTTAGAAAATTTGCTTTAGAAAAAAAAAAAAATTCTCCATATATGAAAATTATTACAGAATCAAATTATTGCTCAAAAAAATATTAATACCTTATTTTTTTACTGGCCAAATTTATATACTAAACTGGCTCATTATTTATTGAGCTCACATTATTATGGTATCAATTTGTAAATGTATACAACCACTTAATACAGCAAGAAAAACTAACCAACTTCAACGATTTTAAACTGGCAAACTTAAAAATAACTAAAAAAAATATGTAAAAATAAATTAAAATATAAATATTATTCAACCATTAAGCTATTTTATTTTTAAAAAAAAAAACAAAGTTCTTTAAGGTAAAAATATAACAATGATATCAGAGTTCAAATATCATGACATATCAGATACCAGCAGCACAAAGATAACATCAGCACAGCGACGTGGTAGCACCAGCCAGATCTTTAAAACTTATATAGGGTGTTTGCACATGACGTCACTCTGAATGTGCCAAACTGGAGCAAAAAACATTTCTTTGCATATTTATAATTTTTTTTGGGGGCATTTCTTAAAAATATTATTTTTATTATTTTGTATACTTGAAAATCTTAACAGAATCAAATTTCTCCCAAAAATATTGGTAAGTATTTTTAAACTGTCCAAAAAAGTTAACTTTTCTATACCAGCCTAAACGTAATAAAAAGAAATATTTTTATAAAGTATAATATGAATCTTAAATTGTTAAGGATAAAAAAAATCATTCTTGTCTTGTCCTTCACCATTAATAAACATGTTTTGTATTGAATTGAATATACTTAATAGAGCTCATTATATATATATATTATTATATATATATATATATATATATATATATATATATATGTAAATATGTATATATATTTTATATATATATATATATATATATAATTTTAAAGATGAACGAACACTCCTGATGAAATATTTTTATTACTTTAATATAATAACTATAATAATAATTTTATAATATTAAACATTAAAACCGTATTTAATTCAAACTTGTTTCTTCACTTGTTTCTCCTACAATTAAGTAATTAAAACAATGCATATGCTATGGTTAACATCTGCAATAAAATATAAACACTTAGAAATGATAGTAAAACTTACATACTAAAAACTCACTTTAAAAATAAAATTTTAAAATATATATAAGAATTTAATTTGAATTTTTCAAGATTATATAACACATAATTTCGTTTTACAATAAGATTTTTATAATAAATTAATGGCAGCAAATTTGCGTGTCTACAATAGGGTTACTGAAGGTCTTAGGGTCATCATATGAAAGTCAATGAACAGATTAGGTCATTATCTAATATTTTAAAACTCATGTTGTAACCCCTGGTCTTTTTCTTTAAATATTATATAAATAATATTATAAATATTTACTATAACTTTATACTTATAAAAGTTAAAAATTCACAAATATTAATGATTAACCTTCATTGCCCTTAAGAATTGACAATATATGACGTCACTTATCAATTGTCTCCCTACCACATTTTCCACACCACATCTATATAAAGCTAAAATATGCCTACTATATCATTCACTTTATAGAAGCCACTTCAGTCACTTCAAGTTTATTATATTAAGTGATAAAATGTTTCTACATACTTTAGAGATTTTATTTACTTTGGTATTTATTGTCGTGGTGCAAGGAAAAGAGCGCGATTGTGACTTTCGTTTTGAGGCTTTACATTCAGAGGTTGATTATCAACGTGAACCTTCCTGGTTACAAGGATGTAAGTGTACTGAAAAATCACTTGAAAGTGGATGTCATAACAAGGTTACCAATTACTTGGTTAAATACGGTGATGCAACTTTTCAGAATATTTCCATTCCAAAAAAGTGTCTGTGCAAAGAAAACATGATTGATATAATTGAAGATGTGCAAATAGGTAAAATGTTATCTTTCAAACAGATGAAAAAATCAAACAAAAGTCGTACTGCTAATATGACACTAGAAGGCAAATGCTCAAAGGAAGCATTAAAAATTGGATGTAATGACGTTAATTTCTATCATATGCTTCATTATACAGAAAAAAGATATTTAAAGTTTGCGAAAACAGAAACTTTAAAATGTTTTTGTTTGACACGTGATATTGTTGAAGCAGATGTTGTGAATGTGCAGGAAAATAAGAAAGAATGTGAAACTGAAAATTGGGAACTTATATATGGTGGATTATTTGATGGATGTAGCTGTGCGAAACAAGATTGGGAAAGAGGATGTGTGGAAGAAACTACCACTATTATAGTTGGGTCTAATCATAAAATGTTAAAATATATTTCAGATATAAAAAAGTGTACCTGTGAACGTGTTGAGAAATTTGTATAGAATGTATGCGTATGACGTCATGTTTAATGCACCTGAAAGCAATACTGGAGTAATGAATAATAATGCTGATCCTGGGACAAACTTCGTATATGCTAATTTTATTAAAAAAATTGGTTAACATTTTGTAATTGTTATTTTTCTTACATACCTAATATACTAAGGGCTGTAAGCTGCAACCTCTAGTTAAACCTTAGTTATCTTTTTTTAATTGTTGCAACAATCAAAATAACAACTTAACTACGGTTTAACTAGTTATAGTTAGCGTCACCGCTTACGGGGGTTACTTTAATATATTTACAGCATCAATGCTCAAAATATTGCTGAATGTTTTTAAATTATCAAAATTATTCATTTTCCTATGCCACTCATGTTATTGAATAAATTCAACATGGAATCAACTTAAACATGATGAATACACCCTATACTATACACATTATTAAGGGGGTAGGGTACCGACGTTTTAACTCAAAAAGTAGAAGTTTTTTGGGTCCAAATTTGGTGTTATTGTGTAGCTAAGGGTCACACCTACCCGTGATAAAAATTTCATGATGTTTGACCGTCCCGAAAAAAAGAAAAAATTTATTGAAATTAACATTGGGGCTTATGGGCTTAAAATTTTAAAAAATTAATTAAAATTAATTTGCACCGTGACCCCCCAAAATTTTTATATATTTGAAATTATCTTAAGCTGAAGTATCATTGTGCAAAATGTCATATTTTTTTTGACGAGAAAAATTTGAGTCTAATGTCCGACGTCGGTACCCTACTCCCTTAATCAAATAAAAAATAAAAAAATCATTATACACGGAAAAAAATATTGAAACATAACAACTACGCCGGCTCGTTTTTAGAAAAAAAATTGTTCAATACTGCATAATATTATGCTATTTTACATAATTATTATTTTAAATAGCAATAATATTTATGCTAATTTAATTATTCCATATTATTGCTATATTTGTGGAAAATTATAGCATAAATCAAAATTGTGATTTAAATTAAATGTATGATGTAATTTTTATTATTATATATTTGTAATTAAATATGCATTTAGGTATGTAAAAAGTGTGTTATTATTATTATTTTAAACTTACAATTTTGTATTTTATTGTAGTGTATATGCAATAATAAATTAAATTCAATGCCATGTTAGATCACTCAATAATATGGGTTGATATATATTAATATATATATATATATATATATATATATATATATATATATATATATATATATATATATATATATATATATATACACACTAAAAAATTTCGTTAGTAATCAACGGAATAAGTGTTTTTTCAACGGTTATAAGTGTTGATAATTAACATTTCAAAACTCAACTCTTATTGTATTGAAAACTCAACGCTTAAGTACAATTTCACTTTAAACGTTGATTTATCAGCATAAATAGAGTTGATAAAAACCGTCAATTTTCAACGGAATAAACGTCCTTCTCCACCTAATTAGAAATAATATAAAAACTTACTTTACACAATTTCCTGTGTTCTATGCGAAAAATCAAAATATGCATACGAATAAATAGTTTTTATTTTTTATTCTTTAACTAGAATCAACGAAAAAAAAATTTTGAGTTTTTTTTATTTCTGCCCAAAAAGTGCGTTTTTTTCGAAAAGTTACCAACCCGTTAGAAATTTTATTGCATTTTTGGATGTAACTCGATTTTTCATACCCAAATCGGTCATCCAAAAATTTATGATAAATTATATACTAATTACCAGTTGAGTTTGGTTCTTTTTCATCTAATTGTAACTAAGCGTTGATTATAAACGTTTGTGACGTCACACGTAAGCGTTAAATATCAACGTTTAAAGCATGACGAAACTGTGTACAAGCTTTTCAACGTTTAGAACGTCGATTCTACACGTCTATTTTTTAGTGTGTATATATATATATATATATATATATATATATATATATATAATAATTTCACGTAGATAAACGAGTTCTCCCTACCAAATTTTAAAATAACTTTAAAATTATAACTAGAATAATAATATTATAATTAAAAAAAAATACATGATATAAAATTAATTCAAACGTGCATAATCATTTGTTTCAACTGCTATTAGTATAAAAAACAATGTTTATGCCAAGATAAGCATATATATACAATTTAAATATAAACATTGAGAAATGATACACGGAAAAAATTATCTAAAGAGTTCATATTTAGACTTTTTTCATAATAAATTCTTTAGATACATACTAAACTATTTAGAATCTAAAGATATAACTTTTTACCGCAAAAGAAATTACGTTTGTACTAACGAGTTACTCTTTAAACTTTTTGCAAGACAGTTATTGTTTAGTACTAAAGAGTTATTGATATGTATCTAAATAACTTATTAAATTTATGTTTTCCGTGTAGGCAAACTTACATACTAAAAACGCAGTTAAAAATTTCACTTTAAAATAAATATTAGATTTATATTTAAACTTGTCAATATTATATCACACACTATTTTGTTCAAGTTTTTTATAATAAGATTTGTATAATAAATATTGTCAGCAATTTTGTGTGTCTATAATAGGGTTACGGATGAACGTAGGGTCATCATATGTGAGTCAAGGAATAGATTATGTCAATATCTAATATTGAAAAACCGATGTTTTATCCTCTGGGCTTTCCCTTTAATATAAATAATATTATAATTATTTATTATCAGTTTATATTAACTTATTTGTCAATTAAAATGAGACTTGCGCTCAAAACACTGGTGGTTCAAAGGTCATGACCTGACAGATATGAAGAACACAGAGGTGACATATCCACAGCGACGTTGTAGCACCACCCAGTTGTTCAAAACTTATATAGGGTGTTACTACAAAATTAAAATAACGCTCTGAAAAATATAGGTCCATTATTTTTAAACTAGCTATATAAGATTTCTATTCTGGTCTATATTCTTTAGAGGTCACAATTGATATGGAGTCTATTTTTAATGTATGCTACCAATCAATATAGCAACAAAAAAAAAAAAAAAAAAAAAAAAAAAAAAACTCACCAACTTAAACGAGTTCTCCTTACAATATTATTGTATTACTTAAATTATTATAATAATAATTATTATAATTAAAAACTACATGTATTTTTATTTCTATTAAATTTGAACATTTAAAGAATAAAACGCGTATTTATGTTACATTTACGTCAAAATAGCTTAATTGTTGTTTAATTAGAACAACATAATATTTATGTTATGTAACATAGATATTTATTATGCAGTATAGCAAAGATTTCGCTGTATTGAACAAATTTTTGGCTGATTACTAGCATAATTATTACGTAATTATTTTTGTCCATGCAGAAGGATTTGTTATTTTTTTTTATTTAATTAAATATATATACCAAAGAAAAAAATATAACAAATTTATATCACAAAAAACTTTACAGGACTTACATAAAAAACTTTAGTTTGTCTCAAGATCCAACTGTACCTCCGTAGCAGTGATCAGATAATTTCGACGCACACACATTTTACTACTATTTTTTTGACGTCATAAAAATGAATAGTCACGCAAATTGCTTAAGCCTCGTTCACAATGGACTTTTTCTAAGTTTTCTTAAGTGAAAATGCTAATTTTTTCCACTTAAGAACGATTGGTGTCCACAATGAAACTATTGTTGCACTTAAGAATTTTCTTAATAGGTTTCACTTCACAATTTTTTTTTTCTTAATTTTTCTTAAGTAGCTAATTAGAAGAATTATTTGAATTTACGTAAGAATCAAACCATTGTTGATTCTTACGTAAATTCAAATAATTCTTCTAATTAGCTACTTAAGAAAAATTAAGAAAAATTAAGAAAAATTAAGAAAAATTAAGAAAAAAAATTGTTAAGTGAAAGTTCTACGTAAAAAAATTAAAAAAAAATTCTTAAGTGCATGGAAATCAAACTTTTTTCTTAATTTGAAAAAATTAGCGTTTTCACTTTAGAAAAGTCCATTGTGAACGAGGCTTTATACTTTATAGTATTTTTACGCTCTCTCGTGGTGCTACATTAATATTCTGGTAAAAATTGTCATCAGTATTGAAGATCACATGAAATATATCTTAACGATTTAAAGTGCAGAGTAACACGGGTAAAACTAGTGGTTCCTTTAAAACATTACGATTATTAGAGAAAAAAAAATTCTGGCAATATTTTCAATTTTTTTTACAATTTTCATTAAACTTATGCACTAATTATGATGATTTTTAAAAGAGAAATACTAGCCTTGCTTTTACGTGTTTTAAAATATAAAAAAAATTTAATTATTTTTTTAAACGAATAACCTTGATTGCCCTTAAGAATTACATTTCTGTCGGAATCATAAGGTTGTCACTTCTTTGATATAAGTACACTTATTACGACGTTAGCGTAATACACTATAAGTATCTCCCTACCACATTATATAAGCCACATCTATATAAAGTTAATATATCCCCACTATTATCATTTACTTAATAGAAGCCACTTCAGTCAGTTCAAGTATATTATATTAAGTGATAAAATGTTTATACGTGCTATAGTGATTTTATTTGCTTTGGTTTTGATTGTCTTAGTGCAAGGAAGCGAGGAGAATTGTGACTTTCACATTGAAGCTTTACATATAGACGGTTATTTTCACCGAGAACCTCCTTCGCTACATGGGTGCAAGTGCACAAAGCAAGCACTAGAAAGTGGATGTCATAACATGGTTACCAATCACTTAGTTAAGTACCGTGATGAAACATTCCAGAATATTTCAATACCTGAAAAATGTATCTGTGATCTAATAATGACTAAAACACTCGAAGATGAGCAAGTAAATAAGATGAAATCTGTCGCAGTGATTAAAAAATCTAATGAAAGTCGTACAATTAACACAATACTAGAAGGCAATTGCTCGATAGAAGCTCGGGAAAATGAATGTTATGACGTGATATTATCTAAATTAACTCGTTACACACAAAATAGATATTACAAATATAGTAATTTTGTAATTACAGAAAGTTATAAATGTTATTGTAACTCAAGTGATATTATAGAAGCAGACTTTGTTAATGTACAGGATATTGAAAAGGAATGTGAAGCTCAAAATTTGAAAGTTATCAACAGTGGACATTTTCTAGGATGTTTTTGCAATAGGGAAGCTTTGGAAAGAGGATGTCGTCGAGAGATATCGATTATTAAGCTTGAGTTAAATTCAACAATGTTAGATTCTATTTCTCACTTCAATCAGTGTAACTGTGAACCTATTGAGAAGTTCGTATAGGGTGTATCTGCATGGCGTCATGATTAATGCGCTTGGTGTTCATACTGGAGTAGTGAATAACAATGCTAAGCATAGGACAAACTTCTTTTAAGCCAATTGTCTTTGGGAAATCAGTTAATTTTTTGTAATTTTTATTTTTTTAACATACTTAATTTAACATATTTACAGCATTAGTATTCAAAATATTGAATACTGTTTTTTAACTGGCTAAACAATTTTTTTTCCTATGCCACACATGTTATTAAAAGATTCAACATGGCGTCAACTTTAAAGCCTTAGATCACAAAAACAACATATTGAGGGCTACGCGACATTTCGGTACTTGTGCAATCTCCGCGGGTGCAATTTTGGCACATGTGCAATCTATGCCACGCCTACTAATGGCACATCTGTACAGGCTAAGCGTATAAAGATGTTTCAAAAGAGGTGAGCGCGGAGAATGCACATGTGCCAAAAAGGTACCCGCGGAGATTGCACTAGTACCGAAATGTCGCATAGCCCTCGAATATGCTTTTTATAGAATAAACACGAAATGGGATCTTCAAAACTGATGACAATTTTTACTAGAATGTTTATGTAGCCCCACGAGAGAGCGTGAAAAAACTGTAAAGTATGCAATTTGTGTGAAAATTCAAGTTTATGACGTCAGAAACATGTAAATATTAGTATGAAAATGTAGTGAGGGTTGCATAAATTAAATTTTCTGATTACTTTTACGGAGCTACTTTTGGGTTTTGAAACAAATTAATGTTATTTATGTAAATCCCATCAAGGGTTTTATGATATAAGTGCTTTTGTTTTTCTCTGGTCTATTTTTTTAACATAAATGTATACACCCTGTACTGTATCCATCCTTAATCAAATTAAAAAAAAAAACAATTTTATACGAAGAAATATAAAAAAAAAAAATAATAAATATGCTAGCTTATTTTCAGCTCCGTTTGTTCAATACAGCATAATCCATGCTGCATAATATAACATAGCATAAATATTTATGTTGTTCTATTTTATTGTTATTTATGCTATATTGATATAAAGGTATATAGCATAATTTACATATTTGATTTGAAATCTATATATTAAGTAATTTTTATTATTATATATTTTTAATTAAACATGTATTTGGTTATGAAAAAAAATTATGTTATTATTATTATTTTTTACCTTTACATTTTGAAAAATGTTGTAGTATTTCATGCATTTATTTTAAAGTCATTGCAATGATGCATCACTCAATCACTTGATCTCGTATATATATATATATATATATATATATATATATATATATATATATATATATATATATATATATATATATATATATATATATATACATATATATATATATATATATATATATTAACTATTAATTAATTATAGTTAATTAAATAAATTAAACCCTTATTTCTAGCTCTTAACAAGCTTGAAGAATAATAGAAAAATTCTTTCAGTAAAATAAATTCTTTTTATGTAAAAAATTAGTTGAAATGATGTTTCCCCTATATGCTGGACAATGCATTAGGCACCACAAACATGGCGACAAAGCGCAAGGATGTGCAAGGGGTCTATATATATTTATATATTAATCAATAAAAGTAATTTACTTACCTTAGTTAAAGTACTAAAAAATATATTTAATAATTATTTGCTTACTAATAGTTCAAAACTCCAGAGTTCTGTGTAAGTTAAAAAAGATTACAAAGTATCAGTGTTCAAAGGTTATGACACAGAAGAACAGCACAAAGATAACATCGGCACTCGACGCAGTAACCCAAAACAACTCTTCAAAACTTATATAGGGTGTTTGCTTCTGACATCATACTAAATGCGCATTACCAAAAAATTTATAACAATAATTTATTATCATTTTTATTAAGAGGCCAAAAAAGGTACATATCAATTTACATGGAATGCCTTTTTTTTACAATTAATACTTTACAGAATTTTTCATATTTTCACTTTTATAGAATGATTGCACTCATGTTTATTATAAGTCACCAATATATAGGGTGTATGCACATGACATCATATTTAATACGCTTTTCAACTGTGATGCGTGATCATCCTGCAACATAATGCAACTTGTCCCGTATCTTTTACGTCATAGTTACGACTTTACTATAGGGTGTGTGCGCATGACGTCATTCTGAGTGCTTTTCGATGCTCATCTTGAGCAATGAATCACATTGATCAGTATAGGACAAACGTAGTTTTTGGCTATTTTATTTGAAAATTAGCTATTTTTTTGGTCGTTATTATTTTTCTTGCATACTTGAGGTACTAATTCAACCTGTTAACAGCATCAATGCTCTCAAAAAAAAATCGCGAAGTATTTTTAAACTGGCAAAATGTGGCATTTTCTTATACCGGCCAATGTTATTTAGTACTCACTTATGACGTCGACTTTAACATGTATGAAACCACCCTATAGAAAATATCGTAGCAAGTTGCATATCTCGCAGGATGAACGCAAATTTACGTGGCTACCATGGGTCTGCGGAAAGGGCTTTGGGTCATCACATGCTAGCCAATGGACATTTCTCCTCATAATCTAACAATAAAAAAGACATCTTGTAACACCTTAACTTACTCTTTAAGGGGGCAGATGACCGACTGAAAGATAATAGTTTTTGTTATGTTAGAAATAAAAAATTGAACAAAGAATTATTGTTCAATTTTTGGTCAAAGTCAATCAGGTTCTTCTATAAGGAAATTGAATAAAATGAATTAAAAAGGAATAAAACTGCATTAAATAGTGATTAATATGTATTTTATTATTTTAGATATATTTGTTTATTTTATAGTTATTTTTCCATTAATCATTACATTGCAAAAAAAAAAAATTATAAAAAAATAAAAAAATCTGAACTTTAAATAATCACTGAAAAATAAACTCCTGACAAGGGCAAAACTCTCTCAACTACAACCCAGTAAAAAGCGTAGAACACCTTGAACAAAAAAGTTGTGTAATATCCTAACAAAACTGAAAATCAACGTTGATTTGGCCAAATTCATTGATTTCTAATTTATTTTCCATTAAAAAAAATGCCACTGCCGGTCAATGACGTCATAACGCGCGCGTATAACAAGCGTGCTGTGACGTCAGTGACTGGCAGCGGCGTTTTGTGAATGGAAAATAAACTAGAAATCAATGACTTCAGCCAAATCAACGTTGATTTTCAGTTTTGTTAGGATATTACACAACTTTTTTGTTCAAGGTGTTCTACGCCTTAAAGTGTTATAGCACAATTTTATTCATTTTTTTTTAAGTGTGCATATAAACAATATTCTACTACCACATTTTTAATAGATTGAGGTATTGTAGTTTAGTTTACCAAATTATTAAAAATTTATTATATTTGAAACATTGTTTTAAAACATAATTTGTCTTCTTTTAATGTTTCTGTAAGAAAATATTTTTTTAATCTTTCTTCATGATTAGTTTTAATAATTATTTTTTAATTTTTTGATATTATATATGATATAACTTTAAATATGGCAATTAAGTTTTTATTACATGTAAATATTATTCGATAATTTTGTTTCCATAGCTTTAGACATAAATTATAATGCATTTTTTATCATATTTTTTTGTAAACAATTTATTATTTAAAAATGCATTTTTTTGATTAAAATCAATAAACACAAAAATATGTTTTAGTACAATATATAATAATACAGTTTCAAAAACAACGTAATAAAAAAAAAAAAAGAATAATAAAAAAAATAAAAAAAAATTAAAAAAAAAAAAAAGAAAAAGAAATGAAATGTGCTGATTTTGTTTTTTATGTACTGTTGTAATATGGTTTATGCTTACTAACAATTTTTTATATTATGATGATTAAGCACCCACCGATAAGAATTCATTGTCTTGGTGGGACTTATGTATGTACTCTTTTTTTTATTAATAAAAAAAATGGTATTTTCTATTAGGAAATGTTATAATTAGGGATTTTGAAGATTCATAAAAAAGTAAGTATCTTATGCTTATATATTTAATTAATATCATTGTTTAGGCTGATTAAGGGAGTAGGGTACCGACTTTGGACATTAAACTCAAACTTTTCTAGTCAAAAAATAATCTAAAATTTTGCACAATGATACTTCAGCTTGAGACAATTTCAAATATATAAAAATTTGGGAGTGTCACCGTGCAAATTAATTTTATATGTTTTTTTGAAATTATAAGCCCATAAGGACTAATGTTAATTTCAATAATTTTTTCTTTTATTCGTGACGATCAAAGATAATGAAATTTTTATCTTGGCTAGGTGTGACCCTTAGCTACACAATGACACCAAATTTAGACCCAAAACACTTCTAGTATTTGAGATATAAGGTCGGTACCTTACTCACTTAAGTACATATAATATAGTATATACTATACATATAATATAGGCCATTTATAAGAATGAATCATTACAAACATTTAAAGTTTGCTATATTATAAAGGAATATAATAGAGCATAAGTTACATATTTACTATATTATAGTCATAGCAGACTAGAATACAGTTTTCTTGTCCAATAATATATTTTCATTGTATGTATTTTTTGTACAAGCTATACGATCATAGTTATATTGGTGTAGCTATTCTTAAATTTAATTATTTTTATAATTGCATTTCATTGAACAAATGTAGTTTGGCAGAATGAGTATGAATTTGCAACATTTAAATTAGTTTTTTTTTTGTTAGCTGCCATAATTTTATGTTAGCTCGTTCTGTAAAGTAAAACTTAATAACAGTGATTTGCTGACCGACAAAATAAGACACATTCATTGGTTGAATTTTTTTTTTTGAGCCGATAAAAGTGAGTCGCATATTGAGACTGGTACTTTTTTAAGGAAGTTTCTTTCATTTTTATCAAGTTCAAAGTTCTAAAAGAAGAAGTAACAATAATCGACCATATGTATAAACGTAGTAAACAGGTAACGACGTCATAACCAGCTGTTTTTAACAAAGGAACATTTTTTAAGCTGGCTCAATATTTGTGTGTAGTTTATAGAAAGAGCTATTATCTCTCTTTGATAATTATCAACGAAGCAAAAGATATAAAATAACTTAGATGAAACATATGATATTTTAAAATATTTTGGGAGGGACTTATTATTTAAACTTCATTACCTGAATAAGCAAGGTTATGCCACACATAAGTTTGAACAACGCAATTGCTTTACTGTCCGAACTTTTTTTCTAGGTACTTCATCATTGCATTTATCTCCATTTTTAAAATTAATTCTAACTCCTTTTGCCTTTTTATAATCATTTCTTGCCTCAAAGCTAAATCTAATAACAATTTTTCTTCCTCTTTTTTAATTTTACTATCATTTTTTCCATTTTTAATTTGTGCATCAAAATTGTCAATATAATGATGTCTTTCTTGATGTACAATTAGTAATTCATCAAGAATTTTTTCAAATTCAAAACACAACGGAAATATTTTCTTAAAGTGCTTACTTTTCACACAGTCAATATTAAAACCACATATTTTACCAGAATCACAATTAAAACAATTTCTATTACATGAATTTCTAATATCTGGGTTCATAGCATTCTGATTTGTCAGAGTAAATTTTATTTTATTATCTTTTAGTAACCCAGAAAGCAAGACACTATGGTTTTTAAAATATGAACCTAGATATTTACATCGTGCATCAATAATATTTAAAATAATATTCTCAAACTTAGCATATAATTTGACCTGAGATTCCATACAAATAATATCAGCTTCAGTTTTAATAATTTGTATATCACTGACTGCTAAACCATTCAGTAAGTTCATAAGTACAATCACCATTGAGAAAAAGAAGAACAGGAAAATCAAATGACTTGTAATGACAAATGAGTCAAATTTCAGATTATTGGCATCAAATTCTCCTTGCAACATTACTGTAGTTTTAAATATTGAGGTACCAATGGTACCAAACAAATTTCCAGAACAATCATCGGTCTTGCTGTCACAATGTTGAAACAAAATATAAAATGAAATACCAAATGCCACGACAAGTAATGAGTACCACAGTATAAAATATAGAAAATCTTTGCCAACTCTGAACAGCATTGTATAGTAAATTGTTAATACTGGGTGACTACCTATTAAAATAACCAGTTCTGAGAATGCCAACAAAATACCCACAGCAGAACAAGTGTGAATAGCATGGTAGTCATAGGGAACTACAAATAATAAGAAAGTACTTATAAATATCAAAGCCACCTCTACCAAGTTGACAATGTAAGAAATGTAATGCCAGAATGAGACAGCGACGTAAATTTGAAATAATTCTCTTAATACGAGGAACAATAGAGTGATGCCTGCTAACAATTGAGGAACCATTGCTCTGTTGTCAAGTTTTCCATCCAAAATATTATTCCCAGTATTATTTAGCCCATACATTATATTAACATCATTGACTAGATAATAAATATAGACACTGAATGAGGTAGTGAATACTGCAAGCATCATAAAGTTAATATAAAATAACCAGAAAAATCTGTGCCATTTTAAATGTAAAAAGCTACGTATGACAGGATGGTTTAGTAATGGTTTGTAGGCTTTTGATTTTGCTAAAAGTATCAGATTTTTCATATCTGGTGCTTTATTTACTTCAGAAGCGATTTCAATATTGCAATTTTCACCAGATATCATATAATTTTCATAGATTTTCTGTGTGGGTGTAACTAAGAACTGAAAGTCTAATATCATTTTATTTTTATCATTCTTAACATCAGCTGAAGCTTCTATTATGATTTGATCATCTAAAAAACCTTTCAATAGTTCTAAATCAGCTCCAGCAAAAGCAGGCAATTTCTCATCACTTAAAACAAATATATTTGCATTATTTCTAAGTAAATATACAATATTATTTTCTTGACGTTTTTGAACTGCATAATGTAATGCAGTCTTATTTACATAATCTACAGCATCTAAGTTTAGAGTTTTATTTAATTTAAAATCACAGAGAAGCTTAACACATTGGCAATCAGATTTTGCATTGATTACTGCTAAATGTAGCACAGTATGCATTTCCTGAATAGTTTTTTCTAATGACAGATCTAGGTTTTTATACTGTAATAAAAGTTCTAATATTTCTTCATTACAGTCACTCACAGATAACATAACAGGGGTATTTATATCACTACATCGCTCATTTACATCAGCTCCTAAATCTAATAATATTTTTGTAGCATCTGATAATTGATTTTTAATAGCTGCCTGTAATAATGTTAGCTTACCATTATTTATATTAACACTAATATTCTGATTTTTAATTTCTTCAATGAATTTACTCTCATTTTTAGCTTCAATTAATGCAAATAAAATTTCTGTACTGTCTATTGGTTCTATTTCATTAAAAACATTTACATCTTTTTTCAGTATATCTGCATTGTTAGCTTCAATAATACCCCGAGATGTTGACTCATTTACTTTGATATCAAGATTTGCATTATTTTTAACGAGTAATTCTACAAGTTCCCAATTTCCTGATTCACAAGCTAAATGAGAAGCTAAATGAACAGCTGTGTATCCACTCTTATCCTTGACGTCTAAATTAATGTTCATTGTTTCTACAAGTAATGTAGCACATAAAATTAGATTGGAAATATGCTGTTCTTTGGTTTCATTTGTAGCACATTTTTTAAGATTGCTGATTTCTTTCACTACACAATGAAGGGCAGTTTCGTGACAATTTGTCAAAGCGTCACAATTTTCATTCTTAGTGGGCACGAGTGTTGTCAGTAGATTATGGTAGCCATACTCAGCTGCCACGTGGAAGGCTGTCATCCCATGGTGTCTGGAGTTTGGGTTAGCGAAGATCTTATACTTCGTTTCGGTTTGGTTTAGAAGGAGAAGAATGATTTCTTTGCGTATTTCTGCTGGTGCCTGAAATAATAAATTATAATTAATATTGAGGTATGGTTAAGTTTTATAGGGTGTATTCAGATGACGTCATATTTAATGCGCTTGGATTCCATACTGAAGTTATGAAAATCATTACTCAGTGTGGGATTAACATCATTTTTAGCCATTTTTTTTAGAGAAATCACTTATTTTTTTGTGGTTTTTAAAAATTTCACATACTTGACATACAAATTCAATTTGTTAACAATGTCTATGCTCTCAAAAATATTTCTTAGTATTTTTAAACTGGTAAAATGTGATATTTTTCTATACCGGCATAAACTTTAACGTGAATGCATACACTTTATAATTACTGTCATAAAATACATAAACTTTAAACTATATTAAAATATCAATATCATAGTTATAAAAATATTATTAAAAATTAGTTGTACTGTTAAATAAATTTAATATTATTGTGTGCCTTATAAATGGTTTTTAATGCTAAATTGCTGAGTTAAAATATTCAATTTCTAACAAAGAATATTAAAGCAATATTAAATCTTCAATTTTTTTTTTTTTTTTTTTTTTTTTTTTTTTTTGCTTGCCATATTGTGTTATCGTGCTACACCAATCCCAGTCCCAGTCAAGACATTGTCTTATCGACAGGTAAAGACTTTCCAATTAATAAAAAAGCACACACGGGCCGGCCACGGTCTAAGTACACAGCCTGGCATTCACCATGACAGCCTAGAGAAACCGTAGAAACATCTAGTCAGGCTGGTCGGTGCAATCACATCAATCATGCACCTCCCGAATGCTGTGCGTCGTCATGGAATGAATGTTAACATACATCGTGCAACAACACATCACCAATTCACTAATAAGTAAAAAATAAAAATAAAACCTTAAAAATGTTCAGAAGGTTAATATGCTATTGCTAACAGTGTATAATGTGAAAACTGATCTAAAAAAAAAAATTTGTCAATACAAAAAAAATGCTACAAAATTTTTTGAACCTATTAATTCCTATACTGCAATGAACGAGAAAAATACTTTAATTTTATTTTTTTAAATAAAAATTTAATATGCTCCTTCAAAGAACTTAATATATATTTGCAACATAAAATCTTCATATTTTAGAATATAGTTTATATAGCTACCAAATGTAAAGTTGTCTTCAAAAGATGATCCATTTGCAGTTGATTTGCAAAGTTGAGTAGTTGAGCTAAATGCTCCACATCTCCCAGTCTGACAGCAAGATCTCGGAGAATATCCAGGCGACAAGATGCACTTTGCTGTAATATAATATATTTTATTTATTATATCGTTTTATTATTGTCTTATATACAACTAATGAACAACCGTACTTTCAGGTGTATACATACAGCATAAGATAGATTTGCAAATTAATATTTCTTGGTTATGGCCATAGACCACATAAAACAATATATTGATGCTTACCCGTCGAAGTGAACGTACACTTAATTCCCTCGTAAATGTAACATCAAAGACGATGCAGCTTTTTAAGGAAAAGGGTAGAATTTTTTTTTTTTTTTTATTAATAAAAATAATAGTACATACATAAGTCCCACCAAGACAATGAAGTCTTATCGGTGGGTGCTTAATCAACATAATATAAAAAATTGTTAGTAAGCATAAACCATATTACAACAGTATATAAAAACAAAATCAGCACATTTCATTTTTTTTTTTTTTTTTTTTTTTTTTTGTATTATATATATTTTTATTATTATTATTTAATTGCGTAGTCAGGTAAGATCAGCGTTGCCACCTGCACTTTTCTTGCTTTTGCTAAGTGAGAAAGTGATTGACACGTCATTTCAGATAACAAAACCTGCATATTATTTGTAAAAGACACGAAATATTTTGCTATTGTGTCTTAAAAGCTTTTTTCACTTAAGTAATTTAGATTTGTTATGTTGTTTTCATGCTCGCGAATACAAAGAAGAGTAAAAATAATGAAGTGAGATGTCAATCACTTTCTCACTTAGCAAAAGCAAGAAAAGAGCAGGTGGCAACGCTGCTCTTAACTGACTACGCATTTCTACCTTTTTCCTTAAAAGCGGGATCGTCTTTGATGTTACATTTACGAGGGACTTAAGTGTACTACACTTTGTACTACACTTTGCAAAATTTATGAAAAATGAACGATCTACACTTTACAAATTCCAAGTTCCCACACCTAGTTCTCATGTTAAAAACGCGTAGAAGCGCCAAACACAGATCGTTCATTTTGAGAGAAAATTTGTAAAAAGTATTGCGTTCACTACGACGGGTAAACATCGATACGTGCTTTTTAATAAATAAACACGTAATGGGATCTTCAAATCTGTTGACAATTTTTACTAGAATGTTAATGTAGCTCCACGAAAAAGCGTCAAAATACTGTAAAGTATTATGTAATTTAAGTGACCATTCATGTTTATGACGTCAGAAACATGCAAAAATTAGTATGAAAAAGTTGTACGGGTTACATAAATTGAAATTTCTGATCACTACTTCGAGGCTTTAGTTGGGTTTTGAGAAAACTTATGTTATATATGTAAGTCCCATCAAGTGTTTTATAATATAAATGCTTATGTTTTTCTCTCTTATGGTATCATGGTCTATATCTTTAATAAATATATATAAAAAATGTATTTGAACCATCATGCGATAAATACCGAGTAAGGTTGTATAGTGAAAAAAAGTTAAAGTTGTGTCGATGACACCTCCTTTTTATATTATAGATTTGAAAAACTTAATTCGGGAAACATATTTTAGTATAGTGATTTGGTACACTTAACATTCTTTAAAATTACTCATTAAAAACGATGCACTTATTATAAAATAAGCAGAAAAACCTGTGCTATTTTAAATGCAAAAAGCTACGAATAACAGGATGATTAAGTAATGCAAAAATGGTAAAAATGCAAAGTTAATTGCCAGCAGAGTTGCCAAATTGAATATCTTTAGCTTTATTCACAAGTGTTCCGTGAATATAAATTTAACGGCACTGCTATCACTTATAGCATTTCGACCATTTACTTATGAGCTTTTCTTAGGTACGTAATTATTAAATATTAATTTATTTTCTTTAAAAAAATTCACATTTTAATACAAATTACTACAAAAATTGCGTTGTTTGAAAAGTTAATAAAAAAAATAATAATTTTATAGCTTTTTTTCTCACCCTACGAACATAATTCTTCACACATTTCTCCAGCTCGTGGTCCTCCACCACGTTCTCCGCTGACGTCACTAACTGCTTCAGACACTCGGCCTCACTGCTGTGCACAACAACGCCAAATATTTTCTGTAGCTGCAGATGTGGCTCCTCCCACTTGAGGACCTGACTGACCAGCGACACCATTTTCTGTAAAACATAACAACAGTAAATAAATCGGTAATTAATTGACAGAATTAGTGCGATTATTATAGTGAATTATTAGCTTTTAATTTATGGTGTAAAATCAAGAACAAAAATTAAGATTTATTATAATAATTGTGCTCGTTCAATTTTAGCACAATAGACAACTTGCATGCCGTTTTTTTATAGTCTAAAAACATTCTTTAGGAAAAATGAATAATATTGGTGTATGTAAAACTTCTTGAAAAATGCTCCTTCATACTTAAAATAATTGTTGAAATTCAAATTTTATTTGAAGTAAAGACGGTGGCCATTACGCCGAAAGACGGTTCGAGTTTCTTTTGTTTTTTTAATTGTTGAAATCGTTCAAACGAGTTCGCAGCAACTAAACAATTTTTTTCAACAGTCGAAATTTTTAAAAAAGCTGTTGGAGAAATATCAGATTTTTAAAAAACAATCGGCCACTGAAAAAAAAAATTCCAGTTGCTGCGAACTTGTTCGAACGATTTCAACAATTAAGAAAAAAAAAAAGAAACGCGAACCGTCTTTCGGCGTAATGGCCACCGTCTTTACTTCAAATAAGATTTGAATTTCAACAATTATTTTAAGTATGAAGGAGCAGTTTTCAAGAAGTTTTATGTACACCAATATTATTCATTTTTCCTAAAGAATTTTTTAAGACTATAAAAAAACGGCATGCAAGTTGTCTATTTGTTCAATACAGCATAATCTATGCTATACGTACTCCACAATTTCAATATCAATAACAGTACAATTGTTCTTATATAGTAATCTTTATTCTATTATGAGATATTTTATGCATTAAGGCGGTGGGGGACCGACTTGGACCGGAAATCACTAACAGAAGAACTATTTTTTCACAATAATTTTTTGTACATGATTTAATTGCAATAAAACCAACACTAAATTTTCAAATAAAATCAAGTAAGTATAAAATATATTTTTTTATACCCCAAAAAATTTTAATGATATTTTTAATTGTAAAAAAGTCTCTAATTTGTCTCAATTTTAAATTTCCACATTTACATGTTATCTTTAAAGTGTAATAACTTAAATATTTGATCGTGTTTTCACATGTTTGACATAACTAAATTTTTAAGTAACATTTCTTCTTTACTTTGTGTGATTATTATTATTCGCAACCGTCCTAGTTTGCGAGATATCAGTCGGTCACCTACCGCCTTAAGTTACTTAATTACTCTAAGAAAAGGAAATAATTGAATTTTGTTTCACGCACATTATTTTAAAAGACATACAGCACAAAATAAATAAATAAATTAATATATATATATATATATATATATATATATATATATATATATATATATATATATATATATACATACATACTTACATACAGTATTATATATATATATATATATATATATATATATATATATATATATATATATATATATATATATATATATATATATTTAAAGAAGAAATTAAAGGAGTTAAAAATAATAATTTAAAAAAAGTAATTGTTTATTTAAAAGTTAAAGTAAAAACATAAACCAATAGTTATCTTTAAAAGCATATATTAGTGTGAATAATAATTAATTAATAAAATGTATTTAAATTATTTATAATTCATATATTCAATAAAAATATATTTTTATAAATAAAAAACATCATGAAAGTAAAAGCAAATATGACCAAAATATAAGATTTTATGTTATCAATTATTTGATTTAAAACGATTAATTTTTTTTCATACATCTTCGGTACAGTACTAAAAGTATCTTAAAAAGTAAAAGAACAAAAAAAAAAAAAGAAAAGAAAAAAAAATGCGGATAATATTTCAATTTTGCTTAAATATATAAATAAAACCAAAATTATATTGTTGACAACTTTATATTTATAAATCAATTTACAGAGGTTTGGATGCCAAGGTTATCAGAAAAAAAATATATAAAACTTTTTTTAAAATTTTTTTTTTAATTTTTTTTTTTACTTTAATCGATGACGTAAAAGGAAAGTCAATATTTTTTCAATGATTATGAAATAATCAATATTTTAAGATATCACAATATTGTCACAAAAATTTAAAATCTCCCGAAAAATGTATATTTCAACTATTTTTTTATTAAATTACCAGAATTTTTAGATCCTAAAAAAAAATCAATAATAAAAAATACACGAAAAATATAAAATAAAAAAACGAGAAATAAATAATATGTAAAAAAATATATTTTTGACGTACAAAAATTTAAATTTCTTAAAAATTCTCTCTTTCATCATAAAAATAACAAATCTCTTCCATTGTAATTTTTTATTTAAAGCATATTAAATATTTCTGAGTTGTATAAAACATACATTCATTAAATAATTTATATATCCTAAAAGTTATTAAAATTCAATACATTTTCTGCTAAAATATTTTTAGTTTTTTATTATTACATAATTATTATGCATTAATTTTAGTAATGCAGCGGGGGGGGGGGGGGAGAGAGATTGAACTCGTCATGCCTGCAAGAGCAGGGGTACAAAGGGGAGTTTTCCCCCTTTTATACGTGCTCATTATAATAGGCTGGACCCCTCCCATCGTAAAATATTTTCCTTTTTTTTTCTATGTATATTATGCGGGCTTGTATAATATATTTATACTATAAAATATGAAAGCATCCGATGCAAAAGCATACATTCAACATTTAATGCTGTAAGAGTCATTTTCTCTTACTAAATAGGTGAGAAATGAACCATGCAACAAATCTCTTAAGTCTGCTTTTGTATACCTAACTCTTTCACATAAGTATTGTATATTAATGGCCTAAAATGCTCCTATATACAATTAAATTAGGAAAATATACTACATAAAAGTTAGATATTCTTACATTAGATAATACGTATATTATAGTCATAATATATGATTAGTTAATACATTATAAAAACATGCATCACTTACGTTTTTGCAGTTAAACAAAGCACTTTATATATTACATCAAAACACAAGTATAAGTTGTTATCAAAGATGGAGGGGGGATAAAAACAGCTGTAGTGGACTTTACGAAAAACTGGATCACTCGTATGCAAAGAAATGTTCGTAAACTCTGTTTCTCTTGCACCAAAAAATGCGCAATTCATTTGAATAACCATAGCTGATCTTCATTTTAGGGGCGAAGAACAAGGTTTACGAATAGCATTATTATGGCATTTCAGTGTTTGCTTGCTTACTTTTGGCGCGTAAATAAAAATATTACAAACTCTATCAAGAGTACACAGGGTGGTTGTATTCATGTTAAAATCGACGCCATTTGTGAGCACTAAATAACATGGGCTGATAGGGGAAAATGAGTCGATGTTTAAAATTCTTAGTAATATTTTTGAGAGCATTGATTCTATTAATAGGTTATATTAAATTTCAAGTATGTGAATAAAAAATGAAAAAAAATTACACCTACAAAAAAAGAAAATACACATTATTCTACAAAAAAAATACTCCTATGTTGCTCATTAAATCACCATTCATTGCTCTAGTATGGCGTCAAAGCGCAACTCCACGAATGCACATTCTATAAGGACAGAATGACTAAATCATATAAATTACATATTTTTTTATACAAATGTGCATACTATATTTATATAAATAATAGACAGTCTTGGAACTAGCTCTGTTTCAGATCCCTGCAATATAAAGCACCTATTATTAAATTATTTTTCTTATATACAATTATTTATCGTCTTATAAAAACAAGATATTATATCTGAAAATAAATTTAAAATAAGTTAGCGGCAAAATACTAAACTTAAACATTTTACTTTTCGTCAAGTCCAAATACAGAACAAGTGAACAGCGAAAAGATTATAAAATACATCGCAATAGTTTTTTATATCATAAACTGCGCATGCGTATCATGGTCAAATATTAAGATATTGTAAATATGAATTGTGGGGATATCTTCAAATAACTTTAATGGAAATTACTGCAAGGAAAGAATAAATTAATTAATTTATGCTGTATTTATATCATAATAAATGTTGCAAAAACATAAATATTTATGTTGTAAAATATAATATTATTAATTTTGGAACATAATTTTTATGCATTATAGCATAAAGTTAATTATTTATTGAATAAATTATGTTGAAAATGAGCTAGAATAATTATTGCGTATTTATTTTTGTCTCTGTAATCAATCAATAAATATGTAATTAAGTTTATAAATAAGTAAGTAAGTAAGTAAGTAAGTAAGTAAGTAAGTAAGTAAGTAAGTAAGTAAGTAAGTAAGTAAGTAAGTAAGTAAGTAAGTAAGTAAGTAAGTAAGTAAGTAAGTAAGTAAGTAAGTGAGTAAGTGAGTAAGTAAGTAAGTAAGTAAGTAAGTAAGTAAGTAAGTAAGTAAGTAAGTAAGTAAGTAAGTAAGTAAGTAAGTAAGTAAGTAAGTAAGTAAGTAAGTAAGTAAGTAAGTAAGTAAGTAAGTAAGTAAGTAAGTAAGTAAGTAAGTAAGTAAGTAAGTAAGTAAGTAAATAAATAAGTAAATAAGTAAGTAAGTAAGTAAGTAAGTAAGTAAGTAAGTAAGTAAGTAAGTAAGGAAGCAAGTAAGTAAGTAAGTAAGTAAGTAAGTAAGTAAGTAAGTAAGTAAGTAAGTAAGTAAGTCAGTAAGTAAGTAAGTAAGTAAGTAAGTAAGTAAGTAAGTAAGTAAGTAAGTAAGTAAGTAAGTAAGTAAGTAAGTAAGTAAGTAAGTAAGTAAGTAAGCAAGTAAAGAAATAAATAAGTAAGTAAATAAATAAATAAATAAATAAATAAATAAATAAATAAATAAATAAATAAATAAATAAATAAATAAATAAATAAATAAATAAATAAATAAATAAATAAATAAATAAATAAATAAATAAATAAATAAATAAATAAATAAATAAATAAATAAATAAATAAATAAATAAATAAATAAATAAATAAATAAATAAATAAATAAATAAATAAAACTTTTTTCCCTACTTTAATATAATTTAAAACTTAATAATATCCTGACGTATATGCAACCTGTTTGGCAGATCTGTTTAACAATTAGCCTATCTTTGAATCGCGTCCCAATTGGGTCAAATTTTTTATTAGCTTATTTTATTATTAAATTACCTATTTTCTAAGTAAAATATATAATATATATATATATATATATATATATATATATATATATTTGCGTTGAAATGATTGAAAAGATGCCTATATAGTATATGCATCTGACTGTATAAATGTATGATTTTTAATTTTTTTTTATTATTATTATTTTTTTTTTTGCAAAATAAAAATCTTTGAAATTGAATTGGGTCAAATAAAAATTTGTGACGCTCAGAATTGTATGATAGAATATTAAAAATGAAATTTTACACAAAAATCACAAACATTTTTTTCTTTGCTTTCTTCAAAAGTTGTGCTTTATCTCGATTTATTTTCAAAAGCTCGTTTTTTTCACGAGTCATTTACGAGCTCAACTCGAAAAAGCTCGTTTTCGAGCTAAAAGTTTGAAACCCAGGTTTATAATTTTCAAAAAAACGAGCACCCGAAAATTTTGGCCCAGGCGGGTGCTCGAACTGGTTTAAGTTTACAGCTCTAATAATAATCAATTTCCCAAAGAAATTTCAAAAAATGAAGTTTGTCCTATGCAGAGCAATTTTATTTATTACTGCAGTATGGTGTCCAAGCGCATAAAATATGACGTCATGAGCATTTAACCTACAGGGTGTATCCGTATAATGTCATATTTAATGCGCTTGAAGTTCATAGTGGAGTGGTGAATAATATTGCTCAGCATAGGACAAACTTCACTTTTGGCTATTTTAAATGGGAAATCGTTTAATTTTTTGTAATTATTATTTTTCTTACATACTTGAGATACTAATTCAACCTATTTACAACATCAATGCTCTCAAAAATATTGCATAGTGTTTTTAAACTGTAAAAATGATTTTTTTTCCTATGCCACCCATGTTATTGAGAGATTTAACTTGACTTTAACATTATGAATAGACCCTATAATATAACACTATACTATAAAATATAAAAATTCTTACCTTTACTTGATTTATCATCATAATGACACTTAATTTCTTTCTTAATAGCACTAAAAGTTTCATCATTATAAAAAGTTTTATCCAAATCATCAAAAACCATCTCTACCATTTGTATATCATATTCACCATCTACATTAAGTTTCAATTTACTCACATCAATGTAACAAGACACTTGATTAACACTCAACTTATAGTCAGGTTGACTCAAAATATGGGTCAACTTGTCCATATACCTCCTTTGTTTACTAGGTTCATTATTACATTTAATTATTCTAAGTAAAATATACCATACGTTAGCAACGTCTTTGTTTATCTTTTCTTCTATGATCAGCTTGTAGGCTTTCATACAGTTTTTGTCTTTGATTTGAAGTGATTCTTGTATCTCACGCCACGACTCCAGGCTGCACATTTTCTCATTGTACAACTCCTTGCGTTGTTCTTCTAGTGTTACCATCATTGTTGGGTAGTGTACACTCAAATGTGGGTCATAAGACAGCTAACTCAACAGCATTGCTCTGAAATATGGGAAAACAAATTTTAAAAATGTGAAGTCAATCGTTTTTAAATTTACTTAAAAAGTTATTACTTTTCTTTTCAAACTAAAGGGAGTAGGGTATTGACCTTATATTTAAAAAACTAGAACGTATTTTGGGTCTAAATTTGGTGTCATTGTGTAGCTAAGGGTCACCCCTAGCCGTGATAAAAATTTCAATATGTTTGACCGTCCCGCAAAAAAGCAAAAATATATTGAAATGAACATTTGGCCTTATGGTTTTAAATTTCAAAACATCATATAACAATAATTTGCACGGTTACACCCCCAAATTTTATATATATTTGAAATTGTCTCAAGATGAAGTATCATTGCGCAAAATTTCAGATTTTTTTGATATTAAAAGTTTGAGTCTAATGGCCGAAGTTGGTACCCTACTCCTTTAAAAAGTTATTTCCTTCCTTTCAAACTCTTCAAAAAAAAAAATAATAAAGAACCTTGGTTTTAAAATAATTTCCTCTCACTGATAAATCATGAGTCAGGACTATTATAAACACACATATTTTGTGCCTTAACCCTACAGTACTCTTACAAACTAGGGAGAAAACTTGTAAAGTAGGCAACCCGTGCTACAATTTCTATTGTAGATCTGGAATTGATGACGTCATGAACTCCCAAAGTTGCCCACTTTACAGTTTTTCAACCCCAGTTTGTGAGGCTACAGAAGGGTTGAAGGATATAATATATGTATGAATAATGGTCCTATCTCATGAGTTTTACGTTTATTATTCATTTTTTGACGCCGGGAGCCTTTTAAGAAAAAAATAAAGTAAAAAACATCCATACTTTATAAACTTGTTACCTCATTGAAAGCAACAGTAATATAATCTATGCTATTACATAAAAAAATAAGTAATAATAATAAATAAACATTCGTCTTTAATTAACAAATACAGTTGAAAAATTGAGGTTTAGGCCTGGCAAACGTCTGGATTACTATTACCTAACCCAAACATACAATTCGAAAAAAATAACCAAAAAAAAAATATATATATATATATATATTGACATTATCATGGGCATTTGTATTGCAATAAAAAAAGACGAAATAATAATGGACTCAAAAAAAAGTATTATATTTTATGATGGATAAGAAGAGATAAAAAGAAGAAAAGAGAGAGAGGGGGGGGGGATGTTTTTAAATGAATTTAAAAGGAGAAATTTCTTAATTTGCAAGGAAGGGTATTCAATGTTATGTACAATATAGTATACATTATATATATACGTTAAAAATAGCATAAATGTTACTATTGTATAGCATAATTATTTATAATATTCTAATCCGTCAAAATTTATGCTTAAATAGCATAAATTATACAAAAATTTATTTAATTAATACATAGAATAGAAAATTTTATAATTTTTAGAAAAAGGAATAAATAACAATCTATAGATTTTAATAATTTTTCGTGCTAAAAACTTATATATTTATCATATTTAAAACTCACTTACCCATTTAATTTGCTTAAAAATTTATATTTTGCAAAATTCATCGTAAATTTACTCAAAATTGTATTAAAATTTTAGAAAATAGTGATATATTGCAGATTATTATGAACATATTTTTGATTGTTTTGAATTTTGATTATTTGTACTTCATAAAACAAAAATTTTCATGTTATATTTTGCATAGCTTATAATTGCATTGTAAACCTAACTCCAGTAAAATTAATGTTAAATGCGACTTATAACTTTGATATTCACCAAGTTTTCCACGTACAATATGTCAATCCAAGATGGAGATCTCAGACTCGCCACACTTCACATAAATACGACGACACTTAACTCACAAATTTACACAAAAATATTTCACAAACACGCAATTTTTTGTCTGATGCTTTCGTTAAAGATCATCACTTCAAAATAAAATTATTGATTTTTTGTCCAAGTCGCAATCAATGCTCCAAAAAATAAAAGGAGAGGAAAATATAGAGTACTTAAATATGATGGTATCAGTGAACATTATTTTTAAGACGCAAAAAAATATAGAAAATTTCAACTGTAAAATGTTAAATTTAAATTGAAAATGGTTATTTAAATTAAAAATAATAATTTAAAACTGATTAGTATATTTAATTGAAGAATTAGAGCTTTGTTTGGCGTTTGTTTCGTGACTCGGGTATCTTCGGCAATTTTCGTATATTTTCCGTGTCTCTGATTGGTTTAAAGACTCTGATGTTAAAAACCTGACCGTTGTTACTACCTTAATTCACCTTACAAAGGGGGAACTTTTATAAGGGGAGATACAGTTATATTACATGCTAACATTAATTCGTATTTTCATATATTGCCGCCACCTACTGAGCTACTTTTTTACTACGCAATTTTTGTTAATAAACTTCGAGTGCTCCGGGGAAAAAAATGACAAACGCGTAGGATAGCATAGGAAAAACGTCATTTTTATATTTTTTTAATAGCAAAAGAAGCTTCAAAGCTCAATCAAAGCCTTATTTCTAGCTTGTAATAAGCTACAAGAATATGAAAAAAAATTCGTTCAGTTGAAATAAACTTTTTTTATGTTAAAAATTAGTAGAAATGATGTTTACCCTATGCTGGACAATGCATAAGGCACCACAAACATGGCGATAATGATGTGCCAGGGGTCTATATACAACTATAAGTATGTACAGTTCTGGCCAAAAGTATGAGAATGATTTGCATAGGCAACCCACACCACGCTATGCTATCTATATGAGACAACGCAGCGGCCGCCACTGCTCCGTTCTCAAACTAGTGACCAGAACTGTACCTACCTAAATGGCATGTTTGTTTTTATTAATAATAAACTGCCGTTTTCACAAGGTCATTTTTCATTTCTTTAGGGTTACGGTGGCGCCAAATTTGAAAATCAACAAAAAACTTTCATTTCATTTACTAAAAAGACATTTTATTACAATATTTAAAGGGTCAACTATGAAAGTATATAAGTTGTAGTGGAATTATCTAGATAATTACTTGAAGTTAATTTGGCTCTCATTTTTCATCTTATTCATTCCTTTGACTGGGGCTTGTTTGTTTCTTATATGCCGAAGATCTGCTATTTTTCACACTAAAAATATCGTTGAAAAGCTTGTACACAGTTTTGCAATGCTTTAAGTATTTTGTAATCAACGGTTATGACGTCACTAAACGTTGACAATCTAACGATAAAAGCGTAAATGACGTCACAAGCGTTAGAATCACAATGGAATAAACGTTAAACTTGACCGTTACAAATCTATGATTTTTATATTTAATCTCAACGGTTGTGACGTCACTAACGTTTTTATTGTTGAAATATCAACGTTTAGTGACGTCATAACCGTTGATTACACAATTACTTAAAGCATTGCAAAACTGTGTACAAGATTTTCAACGGCTATTTTTTAGTGTACATACATAAAACAAAGAAGTACTCCAAGTAGAAGTAACTTTGTGAAGAAATAATCATTCGTTCTTTGGAAATTTGTTAATTGTAGAAGCTTCATCTTGACGCAAGAAAATCAATCGATCTTTCAATCAAACTTTATATCAACATTGCACACAGATTCAGATTTAGAGAGGATTTTATTTGAAAAACACAATATATGGTTGTATATTGTGAAGTCCAATGTATCCTGGGAGATAGGCTTATTGTTAAACATATCATTCGACCAGGTTGCATATGTTTCAGGATATATGTAACTTTTACATTTAAGTCAAGAAAATTGTATTATTTATTAAATTTATATATATTTATATATTGATTGATTGATTGATTGATTGATTGATTGATTGATTGATTGATTGATTGATTGATTGATTGATTGATTGATTGATTGATTGATTGATTGATTGATTGATTGATTGATTGATTGATTGATTGATTGATTGATTGATTGATTGATTGATTGATTGATTGATTGATTGATTGATTGACTCACTCACTCACTCACTCACTCACTCACTCACTCACTCACTCACTCACTCACTCACTCACTCACTCACTCACTCACTCACTCACTCACTCACTCACTCACTCACTCACTCACTCACTCACTCACTCACTCACTCACTCACTCACTCACTCACTCACTCACTCACTCACTCACTCACTCACTCACTCACTCACTCACTCACTCACTCACTCACTCACTCACTCACTCACTCACTCACTCACTCACTCACTCACTCACTCACTCACTCACTCACTCACTCACTCACTCACTCACTCACTCACTCACTCACTCACTCACTCACTCACTCACTCACTCACTCACTCACTCACTCACTCACTCACTCACTCACTCACTCACTCACTCACTCACTCACTCACTCACTCACTCACTCACTCACTCACTCACTCACTCACTCACTCACTCACTCACTCACTCACTCACTCACTCACTCACTCACTCACTCACTCACTCACTCACTCACTCACTCACTCACTCACTCACTCACTCACTCACTCACTCACTCACTCACTCACTCACTCACTCACTCACTCACTCACTCACTCACTCACTCACTCACTCACTCACTCACTCACTCACTCACTCACTCACTCACTCACTCACTCACTCACTCACTCACTCACTCACTCACTCACTCACTCACTCACTCACTCACTCACTCACTCACTCACTCACTCACTCACTCACTCACTCACTCACTCTTTTGTACTTAAAATATTCTAAAAAGCCGGGCATTTGTGTCAATTTAATGGATGTTATCGGTTAAGCGCGTGGGGAGACGCGGGGAAAGCTAAGGATCCCTTAATTTAACATTACGCTTATGGGAAAAAACACGTTTTTTTTTGTGATTATTGAGGAAACTACTACGCTGATTTCGGAGAAATTTAAATGAGAAATACTAGACATACTTTTACGTGTTTTAATCCATAGTCATTTCAAAGCTATATTTTAAACCGATAATCTCCATTGTAGTTTTGTATTAGGGGTTAGGGTTAAGAGTGAATAAGACATTAATTAGTCAGGTTTCCAAAAAGTGTATTTTCTTTTCTTTCTTTTTTTTTTTTTTTTTTTTTTTTTTTTGAGACGATTATATATTATTTATTTATATCCGATTATATTTTGAATTAATTATGAAAACATGTTTTAAATATTTGTTTTTCAAATTGCTACAGTAGTTCCATCTATTGGATTGCTACCAAACATAAACAATAAAAAAACTATATTAACTGTACGCTAGAGACATAGCGGACAACATCTGAACTGCTTGTGTTCATTTATTTCTGACAAATTACTGCATAGGATATCTAAAAACCATATAGGGTGTATGCAATATGCATTCATGCTAACGTCGACGCCATGTCCGATAACTCAATAACATGGGTGACATAAGAAAATAGCTCATTTTGCCAGATTAAAAACAATATGCAATATTTTTGAGAGCATTGATGTTCTAAATAAGATTGAATTAGTATCTCAAGTATGTGAGAAAAATTAACAGCAACAAAAAAATTAGCCAATTTCCCAAAGAATATTGGCTTAAATGAAGTTCTATGCTGAGCAATGTTATTCACTACTTCAATATGGCCTCCAAGCGCAATAAATATGACGTCATCCGCATACACCACACCCCTATACTTGATTTTAGCTAATCAAATTCATTTTATTTATATTAACCTTTTTTTTTTAATTTCTTTTATTTATTTATTTATTTATCCAACCAAAAACAGACTTGCGCCCAATACATTGGCGGTACATACAAATAATCAATGGATTACAAAGTAAAAATTACTGAAGTAAAAATAACACACGCATGCACATATTATACATTAAATTTAGAATACAGATTACGTAATAATAACATAATCATTGCTGTTCAACATATATATATTTGATAGATATTTTATAGATATCAATGTTTAAGTCATTACATAATGTTATAGCTCTCTCTTGTTATAAGAAGTTTTTAATCACGTCGTTAGTACAAGTTGGAATACTAAAAAAAAATGTTGATTTCTGAACCTTTTTTTAGGGACGTGAAAGTTAATTTGGGATACAGACAGTGGGTCATCAACTTGATTGCACAGTATTTGTTGCAGAAAAACAATGTCATTTAAATTACGTCTTTTTTCGAGTGTTAGTATATTCATAATGTATATTATATATATATATATATATATATATATATATATATATATATATATATATATATATATATATATATTTATATATATATATATATATATATATATATTAATATATATATATATATATATATATATATATATATATATATATATATATATATATATATATATATATATATTATATAGAGTCTATGCATTCATGTTTAAGTCGACGCCGTGTTGAATAACTCAATAACATGGGTGGCATAGGAAAATAAATCGTTTTGCCAGTTTAAAACCACTATGCAATATTTTTGAGAGCATTGATGCTGTAAATATGTTGAATTAGTATCTCAAGTATGTGAGAAAAATAACAATGGGAAAAAAACCTATTTCCCAAAGAAAATTGGCTTAAATGAAGTTTGTCCTATGCTGAGCAATGCTATTCACTACTCCAGTATAGCCTCCAAGCGCAATAAATATTTCCAAATTAATGAAAAAACACACATACGGGCCGGCCACGGCCTAAGTACACAGCCCGGCATTCACCATTACAGCCTAGAAAAACCGTGGAAACATCTAGGCAGGCTGGTCGGTGCAATCACATCAATCATGCACCTCCCGAATACTGTGCGTCGTCATGGAATGCATGTAAACATACATCGTGCAACGTGTTGTGCTCTCACACTTGACGTACGCACCCAGCAGTGACTCGAACCTATACTTGGTGAGGAGTATACAATTACGAGTTAGCTGCCTTCACCACTCGGCCATTTACATTATTAAGAAATAAATATAGTATGACGATGATGATGATTCAATAAATATTATAAATTTTTATTTAGTTTATGATGTACTAGATATCTGTTCAATTGCATTTTCTATTTGCACAAGTACAGGAAGTGTTATGTATAGTGATGTGAGTGTGCAGAAGCAGTCGGCCCTACCTTTCTTAACACAGATGAAAGTACATGTAATTTTACTTAATCACCTCGTTCCTAGAAATATTATATCTCGGATTAAACTTCTTTATCAATTAGGTTAGTGTCATTCATGTCAAAGTCGACGTCATAAGTGAGTAATAAATAACATTGGCCAGTATAGGAAAATGACACATTTTGCCAGTTTTAAAATACTTCGCAATATTTTTGAGAGCATTGATGCTGTTAACAAGTCGAATTAGTACCTCAAATATGCAAGAAAAATAATAATGACAAAAAAATAGCTTATTTTCCAAATAAAGTAGCCAAAAACTACGTTTGTCCTATGCTATGTTATTCATTGCTCAAGAAGAGCATTGAAAAGCATTTAGAATGACGTCATGCGCACACACCCTATACTTATTTATTACTAATATCCTTACTCTCATTCACAAGTTATCTGAACGTTAGATTATTAATATTGCCACATTATTAATATATTATAATTTATTAATATTTAATAATAATAACTAGGGACCGGATTTCCAGTTTTGAAAATGTGCATTTTCAGTGCTGAATTCAGTCCAGTTTTTTTGCATAATCAGTTTGCAAAAACGGCAAAATCAGTTCACTTTCAGTTCAATTGTACAAAAACAGTGAAATTCAGTTTTGATAATTTATTATTGTAACTTAAAAACAAAAATTTATCAACAAAGAAGGATAAAATTTATAATTTTTATGAAAAAAAAAAAAATGTTTAATTATTATCCGATACACTATACCAGCGAGTATCAATGAGAGCTGTTCTTTGTCTTTATGAAATTCTTTTTAACCATTTTTTTAATGGTGTTCATTTGAAGTCGGATAGTTTTGAGATATGCGTTGAAATTATATATATATATATATATATATATATATATATATATATATTTTTTTTTTTTTTTTTTTTTTGTTAAAACACGTCGTTTTAAGTTTTTGTGCGGTAAAAGTCCATTTTCAGTTTCCAAAAACCGAAAAAAACTGGGAAAAACTGACAAAAACTTAAAATAACTGACCCAGTTTACAAATTTCAAAATCAGTTTTTTTCAGTCCAAACTTTTTTTGCATTTTTGGCAATAAAACTTCATGATTCGTGAACATCTGAACTCAGATGTGCCTTCGCGGTCAGCCTAGTCCCTTTTATACCTGAAAGTTTGTCCCCGGCCCGTATACAATTAAGATGGTCCTGGTTACCTATCATCTTGGTCGTACGTGTTTTTTTTTTTTTTTTTTTTTTTTTTTTTTTTTTACTACATATCTATACACATTTTGCTTCTTTTTTATTTACTTTTATTTTTACCCTATATTATTTTTATGACTTTCTTTAGGTAGTAAAATAGTGAAATTTGTTAAAAAAAAAAAAAAAAAAAAAAAAAAAAAAAAAAAAAAAACTTTTTTTTAATCAACAGAACTGCTAATAGCATTTATAATAAAAAAAAATAGCTTCGTGTCGTAGGTTCTGAATTTCTTAATTAGGTTTCATGAATACTCTGCATATTACCCCACTCCCCCCCCCCCATTTTTTATATATTTAAAATTTAATAATATTTATTTTTAATATTTTACTTGCGTTTATCATCATTTTTTTTCTATCTTATTTTTATTACATTTTTTTTAGATAGTAGAACAGAAATTTGCTTAAAGAAAAAACTGAAAAATAAAATTTACTATCAAATTAACTTTTAATATAGGAATTACAATAAAATAATATATATAGGATCATACGGTATTATATAGGACCTACATACTGTATAAATCGTGATTCAATATTCTATATGATTTCACATTTCCCAGTTTTATATATTTATAAAAGTTTTCGTGTTCCTAATATCATATAGTTAAAACAAAATTGTGTCTTTAAAACTTTTAGTCTAATCCATTAGTTTGAGCCTTTAAAGCAAGAATACTATGGAAAATACTATGGTAAATAATTATATTAGATGTAATACAAATTGTGTAATAATAATTAAAAATAATAATTTATTTTGATGTTATAAAATTTATGTTGTATACTTTAAAATTTTATTATTATTGATTAGAACACTAAAGTTATTTTATTGATATTTGAACCAGCCGACAAGATCCATGTGCAGAGGATCTTGGCTGGACAAAAACTGTATTATCAATTGTAATGTAGTATTGAGTGATCCATCATTTAACATCAATGCATAGCCCCTATAATGATGGCTAATTTTCCATGTACAATAAAATTTTAATTTCAATTAAAAAAATGTAATGAAATGAAATGTAAACAATTATGATAAATTATTTAATAAAATGCAAGGAAATTAAAAAAAAAAAAAAAAAAAAAATGCTAAATAAAAAAACACATCTACAATTATATATAATGTAAGTGGTATGATATAAAATAGCTAAGCCGCAGGTTTATAAATGTAGCCATATAGAAGATAAACAATTTCTATTTCCAGACTTTTAATGGTGTAAACTTTGCACGAAGTTTATTTGTGTTTCAGAGAGCGCTCTCTCCTCCAAGTGGAAACATAATTCTCATTGTCTCCCTCAGTTTGTCTTTACCTAATAAATATCACGCTTTATCGTTCTGCACATTAGCAACACTACATATTTTAGTTTAATGTGATTTTAATAATAAACAGTGTATGAATCGCAAATATTTTTAGCGATTTTTATATAATTTTACGATCATAGAGGCGATTAAAATATTAATAAAATTTAAAATTAGCTTTAAAAGTGTCTAGTATCCCACATTCTTAAGATTTTCGCCCACTGCAGTAGATTTCTCATAAAATTCTTTAAAAACAGCAAGATCTTGCAATGCTATAGGGTGTATGCACATGTCATATTGACTGCGCTTCGACGCCATACTGGAGCAATGAATAACATTAGCATAGAACATACGTCATAGAACATTTTCTTTCAAAATTTAGTTGTTTTTTTTTTTTTTTTGCGTACTTGCACACCTAATTCAATCTATTAACAACATCAATGCTCTCAAATATATAAAATATATTGCTAAGTATTTTTAAACTGGAAAAAAAAAATTCCTATAACTGGTAACTGGTACAAATAATACGTAGTGCTCAAATATGGCGTTGACCTCTATATGAATGCAACCATCCTATATAAAGGGTAGTAAATTAAGTGACTTAAGCGTTAAAGCCCTTGTCAAGTTAATTTTTTATCATTTAGAATACTAGATGTATAATTACCATACCTTATTATCCATCAATTAGACACCAACACGTTGATTTTGTATTTATTTTCATTTTGACTGTTATATCACGTATCTGACGTCACAATGTACCACCGCCAATCACAGTCACCGCTCTGGTCACGTAATAAATTTAAACCCCTTCCTCAATTTCTTTACCCCTATCACAGCCCCATAGGTACATTGTGACGTCAGATGCGTGAAATATCCATCAAAACAAAAATAAATAAAAAATAAATACAAAATCAACGTGTAATTCATGGATAATAAGGTATGGTAATTATCAGTATAGTATTCTAAATGATAAAAAAGTAAATTGACAAGAGATTTAACCCATACGCCACAGCAATGTTCTTTAAGTTGTTATATGAATAAATAATAAAAAGAAAAAAAATAATAATAACAGAATAACGTAACCTGCCAAAGTAATAAACAAAATAGCTATATTTATGTCAAATAGCATAAATTTTGCCTTCTCGAAATAGCATAAATAATTATGCCACGTACAACATATTTGTTATGCACAGAATTTATAAATTAAGTAATTTATGCTGCAACCATTATGTTGAATAATTATGCTGTACATTATAATATTTATGCTGTTTCACATATAGTTATTATGAAATATAGCATAAAAAATTAAGTTGCATAAAAAATATATTTCGAAAATAAGCTGTATCACAATAAAATTATTATTGCGTAGTAATCTTAGATGTGTGTGCAATATATTAGAGCTGTAAATTTAAACCGGTTCGAGCACCCGCCCGGGCCAAAACCTTAGGGTGCTTGTTTTTTTGAAAATGGTAAACCCGGGTTTCGAGCTTTTAGCTCGAAAACGAGCTTTTTCGAGTTGAGCTCGTAAATGACTCGTGAAAAAAACGAGCTTTTGAAAATAAATCGAGCTAAAGTACAATTATTGAATAAAGAAAAGAAAAAAATGTTTGTGATTTTTGTTTAAAATTGCATTTTTAATATTCTATCATGCAAAATAAGCTGTTTAAAATATTTTTTAAAATTATTTTTATTTTATTTATGACTTTAATCATTGAAAAACAATTTTTTCATAATAAAAATCGAGTTTTTTTCTTCATAGGCTCGAAGGCTCGTTTTTAAACTTTAGCTCAAATGTCGAGTTTTCCAAGCTTTGGCTCGTTTTTCGAGTTTAAGCTCGATTTCAAGCTAAGCCCGGGTTTCAAATCAAACCGGGTTAAAAAATTTCAGCCTGTGCTAAAAATATTTCGAGTTTTTTACAGCTCTACAATTTATGTTTTATATTATTCAATTTAGCATAAGTTATGTTCAAATCCAAAAATGTTACAAAAATTGAGCTAGTATGATTGTTTTGTTGTTTTTTTTACTTTTTTTTTTATGTAAACAATATTAGTTGTCTGATTCCAATTCTTCGTCAAATTTATAATAATAATAATAATAATAGTTCTTTATTGGGTCTAGGTATTATACATAAAAACAAACATGTAAATTACCCAACAGGTGATGAGAAAAAGGCAAAATGCCAGCTATACACTGGCCGTGATCTCACACCATAGTATCAGAAATATGTACTGCTTCGTCAATAAATAAACATATAAAGATGAATGAATTACACTGGCAGGGGGATTCTAGCCATAACAGGTAAGGCATTATACAAAGAAACAACTTTTGGGAAAAATGAATTTAAATATGCGGAATCACCTCTGGGAGTATCTAAGGTGATAGAGCCGCCACGTAAACCAGAGCGTCTTTCCTTAAGGTATAACTTATTAGCACCAAAAAACATCAAAGTCATATATTTTAGAAAAACATGATGATAAGAATTTGATGTCAATACCATTCCAAAGATCAGTGATACTTTTTAATTTACATTTAGTTAATCTTAAAACACTGTCTACGAATTTAGAAAATTTTGAATAGCCAAGAATGAAACGAGTTGCACGACCCTTTATGCGCTCAAGATTTACAGTGTTGGTGAGAGGGCTGGTGCTCCATAGCTTAAGATAGAATGATTATAATAAAACCCAAATAACATACGCTTAAAATATAAAAATGTTGTTACAATTTTACTAGAAAAACGTTTTACATTTCAAGCATAAATATTTAGATTGGAGCTCTTTTGAGAGTGAAATATTTACACTCAGCTTCGTGCTAACTTTATTTGTCTAACTTGGGATATTTGGACGTGACGTCGATTTTGCTTCTCTGTCTGTCTCTCTCTCTCTCTCTGTCCCTCGTATCTAAACTTCTGTTTCTGTCTCTTCTCTAAGTCTCTGTCCCCGTTTATTTTATCTCTTTCTCTCTTCATACCACAAGCGTTTTAGATAATGTAAATTAGCGAAAACAAATATTTTGTGTCTCTTATTGCAAATATTATATTCAATAATTCCGCTATTTTCATGTTTTGGGTGTTGTAAAATAATTTACTTTTTTTTTAATTTAACCGATAGAACAAAATTAAAGTTACATTTCTCTTTCTCAGTTCTCTCTCTCTCTCTCTCTCTCTCTCTCTCTCTCTCTCTCTCTCTCTCTCTCTCTCTCTCTCTCTCTCTCTCTCTCTCTCTCTCTCTCTCTCCCCCTCAAAAGTCTCTTCATTTCTCGCTGTCTCTGTGCTAAACGCACCCTCACTATTTCTCTGTCTCTCTCTTTCTCCTAAACTCGTCTGTCTCTCCATAACTCAAAATCTCATTCTCACCACCTCTCTCTCTCCCTCCCTCCCTGATTGATATGAGCCAAAATTAAATTATTCGTAATTTACTGGAAATTGTGGTTCAAATTACATTTCGTTCACATTTGCAAGCAAATAATATTAATTTTATTTTTTATAGTACTATAAATATTTCTTAATATAATAATAATTATTTGATAAACAATAAAATTAATATTACATAAAAAAAAAATAATAATTGACATTTTTTTTTGTTTTACTTATAAAAAAGTAAAATAATAATAAAAATATTAAAAATAAAAATATCTCTTTTAATATTTTTATTTAAACTATTTTTTATTTATTTATTTAATTCTTCAATTCATGGAGCAACAGTAAATAATGCATTAAGATTCAGCTATGTTGCTTACGATAAGCCTCGATTTAATTACTCGAGGCAAAGAATTGAAATAAATTTGCTTAAAATGAGAATGGTAACAAGAAGATTAAATATTTAAACTAATAAAAATATTATGATTTAATTGAATGTCACGAATTTTTATTGCATGTATACCGAATAAAAGTTTGCATATAAAGCATTATTTAATTTTTATCGAATTTGCATGTTGTATTAGAATAACTAATGGCCTATGATCGTTTTAGTCTGCTTGTATCAACTATCGAGAAAATTTAGTATTCTATAGGGTGAATTCGTCGACGCCATGTTGGATTACTCAATAACATGGGCCAGTATGGGAACATGACACATTTTGCAATTTGAAAACTATAATTTGTTATATTTTTGAGAGCATTGATGTTGTTAACAGTTGGAATTATTGTTTATTTTTTTAAGTATGCGAGAATAATAATAAAAATTAACTAATTTTACTAAAAAATAGCAACAACAACAAAAAAAAAACGTTAGTTCTATGCTGAGAAATGTTATTCCTTGCTCCAATATGGCGTATAAAAGCGCAGTATGATGTTATGAGGATATACTTTATAATTATTGTGATTCATTAAAAAGAATATAGTAGAGTAATTTTAGGGACAAAAAAATGTACAAAGAGAGAGAGAGAGAGAGAGTAACTTTTCTCTAACCGCAAGCTGTGAAAAAAAGTATAATTTGAAATAAGCCTCTCTCTCTCTCTCTCTCTCTCTCTCCTCTCTCTCTCTCTCTCTCTCTCTCGCCACTTCAAACAAGTTTCAGTCTTAAATATCACGCTGCTATTTATTTTTATAATTTTTATTTTTACATCTAAAACTTCCACTTGCATATTAACCTCACATTTTATTTTACAAAACTAAAGCCGTGCACACATATTGCAATATATTTAATTGCATTCAATTTCAGCCAAAGAAATTTATTTGGTATAGGGTGTTTTCATTCATGTTTAAGTCGACGTCATAAGTGAGTACTAAATAACATGGGCCGGTATAGGAAAATGACACATTTTGCCATTTTAAAAATACTTCGCAATTTTTTGAGAGCATTGATGTTGTTAACAGGTTGAATTAGTACCTCAAGTATGTAAGAAAAATAATAATGACCAAAAAATATCTAATTTTCCAAAGAAAATAGTCAAAAACTAGGTTTGTCCTATGCTGAGCAATGTTATTCATTGCTCAAGAAGAGCATCGAAAAGCACTCAGAATGACGTCATGCGCACACACCCTATACATAGAAAATTTGCAGAAGCTCAGAAATCACTGCTTATAAGATGATATATTATTATGATTAAATTTTTCAAAACGTGTCATTCATAAATTTTATTGTGAAATGCAATTTTTTGCAAACCAAGAAAAAAAGATGAAGATGTGTTACCTCTCTTTGTTTTGCAAGCATGGCTGCATCTTAAAACTAAATTTTTGTACTACCTGCTCTTTAGTACGTATTTATGGGCCTTACATAAATAACTTTAGTTTGTCTCAAAACCATAACTGTAGCTCCTTAGCAGTGTTTAGAAATTTCAATTTATACAATCCGCACACAGGTTCGTGAGCTCCTGTGTTATTGCCCTATACTAAAAACGAACCCTTGTTGATGTACTTCAAATTTTCACCGCAACAATCAACATGTAAAATGTAAGTGGCGCTGTAGTCTGTGTGTGAATTTTAAAATTCACACACAGACTACAGCGCCACTTTTATACGTAATTTTGTATTCTTGCATTTTTGCGGCGAAAATTTGAATTACATCATTTAGGGATCGTTTTTTCAACAAAAGCTTCCTATCCTGTTTATATATCCATGCCCGCACAACATTTAAATACTAATTTTTTTTTTTTTTTTTGCATGTTTCTAACGTTATAAACATGAATAGTCAAGCATATTGCATATATTATAGTATTTTTACGCTCTCTCATAGAGCTACATTATTATTCTAGTAAAAATTTTAAACAGTTTTTTAAATCCCATTTCGTGCTTATTCCACGGATATATAAACAGGATAGGAAGCTATTGTTGAAAAAACGATCCCTTAATGATGTAATTCAAATTTTCGCCGCAACAATGCAAGAATACAAAATTACATACAAAAGTGGCGCTGCAATCTGGGGAAAATTTTAAAATTTCCCCCAGATTGCAGTGCCACTTACTTTTTACATGTTGATTGTTGCGGCGAAAATTTGAACTACATCATTAAGGGAACGTTTTTAAGAAAGGGCAATAATACAGAAGCTCATGAGCGTGACTTATTCATTAAAAAGTAAAAGTTGTTTTATGTGGTATATTGCTTTAAGGTGTTTTATTTGTTCACGTGCAGATTCAATATACGCGAGTAATAAGAGTGTTATCTAGTGCGACCAGACCCTCCTTTCCATATCATACACATATAATCATGCATGCTTGTATTATTAATCCATTAAGCCATTCTTAGAAAAATAATATCTTGAATCATATATTTTTTATTACTTACATACATATTATGTTACATGTAATCTTAAATATATTTATCATATATTGCAATATAATAAATATATTGAGCAAGAAAAACTTATCTGGTATAATATAATACTGA
>OX439133.1:2545512-2595512 GCA_949318235.1 Ecdyonurus torrentis | reverse complement strand
AGCTCAACAATACTAACAACGTGCTAGCAGACGACTTTGTGTTCCTGTCTACATTTAACATGCTTTCTTATGGGGCAATGCAGTAGCTATAACTTGAGTTAGAATTATTTTTCAGAGATGAAATTTTTTACTGTAGCTTACTGAGCCTACAAGCTTTTGTTTTCCTGTATTTGAAGTCAATTGGGTGAAAAAAATAGTGTTCAACCAAATCACTTGAAATCCAGGAAAACAAAAGCTTGTATAGGCTACAGTAAAAATTTCATCTCTGAAAAATAATTCTACCTCAAGTTATAGCTGCTTCATTGCCCCATAAGAAAGCATGTTAAATGTAGACAGGAACACCAAGTCGTCTGCTAGCACTTTGTTAGTATTGTTGAGCTGTCAGTTTGTTTATTTTATCACTAAACCTACTTTTGCATAAGTCTGCTATTGGACTTTTTCTTGTCCACGGATTATAAAGCGAGCCCCGCGGAAGGAATCAGTTAGAGTACACGTGTATATACTCGCCCCTCTACATATTATGACATTAAAAAAATACGATAACCTTATAGATAACATGTTGAACAGCTTTTTTAATAATTAGTAATCACATTGTATTCAATAATAATATATACATTAGTCATATACCATACTTTATCTTTTTACCCTCGAAATACCCGCAGCCAAGATAATTCCACTAATTAAACATCTAATTTCTATATAATTATTTTATAGAACGCACTTTCTTTTTTAGGGTTAAGTATTATTTAAAATAATCCTGTTAATTTCATCATTTCATTAAGCTAACAGAATTGTAAGCGACGTAATTTAGCTCAAACTTATTGACTTACGGCCGTAAGTTGCAGTTCACGGTTAGCTCACGGTTAAATGGTATGCAACTTACGGCCGTTAAATATAATCTTATCTCTCAAGCAAAGGCGAGGCTTCACTCAAGCGTTTTCTTACCAGTTATCTATTAAAACAAACATTAACATATTTATCTTCTTTTTTTTTATTTATTTTTTTTTTTTTGTGAAATTTTAATTTTTTTTTGACATATGACATTGAAGATTCATGAAAGTCATGAGTTTTTTTTTTTTTTTTTTTTTGGTTTGATTTGATCCAAACTTATACATTATAATATTTTAAACAATATTTCAATGATGCAGGTAAAAATTGATGATGTCCCGCTTTACGCCAGCAGTTAGATGTTCATAGAACCGTCATAATATCGTTTATTTGATACTCCCGCACCTTTAACGTCACTTCTTTTATTTATTTATTTATACATATAATATATATATATATATATATATTATATGTATATGTATATGTATATGTATATATATATATATATATATATATATATATATATAATTCAAAAAGTTGCCACTCCATTAAATATTCTACGACCTTGTGCATGATTTGTTATTATTATTATTTTTTTTATTGTTTATCACTCATATACACAGAAATCCAACCAAGGCCTAGGCCTTATCCAGGCTCGGACTGTCCATAAGAGCAAGTCTGCAATTGCGGACGTAGCCCCACCTGTTTGGAGGCCCGAATAGGGGCGTAACTAGGGTGTTACGCCCCCTTTGTGGCCCCTAAAGAGGGTGTTACACCCTTTTTGCGGACGAGGTCCCTTGATTGCCAGTCTGACCCTGACCTTATCGGTTGGTTCTAATCATTTATTACATTAAATTTTACATTATATCATCTATTTAGATATTATAATATTATGGCCGAAAACCCCCTGGAACCTTACCAAATGGTAATCCAACTTCCTCGTATGCAGTGGTAAAAGAGGGCCGGGATGGTACCCCGGCAAATGTTTGAGTGCCGGGATCGTATCCCGGTTCATTTCTTCGAGAACCCTCAACAATTATATAGAAAAAATAAATAAACTATTTTTTTTTTCTTTTTTTGAGAATTCCTACTTTTTTTATTTGATTTTTTTTCACTTTGAAAAAATTCTGCTCGCTGCGCTCGCTAATTTCAATGCATGTTTATAATACAGTACTGTGTATTATTCCATGTTTTTGTACAGTACATTGCTGCCTAGATATTTCCACGGTTTCTCTAGGCTATCATGGCGGAAACCAGGCTGTGTACGTAGGTCGTGGCCACCCCGTGTGTGCTTTTCCATTAATTGAAAAGTCCTAACCTGTCGATAAGACAATGTCTTGACTGTACTCGAAATATGGAGTAACGCAACAACACGATATGGCTAGCAAAAAAAAAAAAAGTATCTGCTTTTTTTTTTATATCAGTTTATATTACTATTATTTTATATTATTTTTATTTTACTTCATATCAATTTTTCCGGAGAGGTTTAGATAGCTCTTTCAACTGTCATAATTTTGAAAGGATATAATTATTTGATCTTCATTTCAGTGGCGGGTTACGTTTTTTGGGCCCGGGGACAGAAATCTGACTGGGCCCTCTTAATAGATGCGCGAAGCGTCAATAGCCCGCCGCAGGCGCGATTTTTTATGTTTTACCACGTGACTCGAGCAATTCGGAATTCAGTGTATAAATTCAGTATACTAGTCAGTGCAGATAGCTTTAAGAAAAAAAAATAAAAATTGTTATTTTTATTTTATGATTTTTTTTTTTTTATTTTAATTTTTCAAAAATAGAGGGGGGAATTGCTCAATTTTATTTTAGAATGAAATTAAAAACAAGAAAAAAAAAAAAAATTACAAAAATTTATAATGAAAAATCACTAATTTTTAATTTCTTTGCAGTAACTTATTGGAGGTTTATTTCAACTTATTTAAAAATCATCTACTATAATAATATTATAATTTTAAAAAGAAATGCAATATTTTCTAGTTTTGAAACTAATAAACTAGCACATCACAGTACATTTCGTCTTAAATGTGAACTTTTCAATAAATTTAGATTACTTTGAAAGAAAATTATACATTATTATTATTTTTTTTTTGTGACAAATAGTGTAAAAATGTTGATTTTTTTTTTGGAAAAAAAAAAAAAAAAAAGTTAAAAATTGCTAACGCTAAAACAACTTCAGATTCTCCATTTCGTACTCATTTTTACTTCAAAATTACAAAATAATAAGAGAAAAAAGTCAAGAATACCAGAAAATCGTGTCTCTAAAATTAATAATTTATGGAGCAGCTGCACATGCTCCCACTTTGTTGCCATGTTTGTGGTACCTAATGCATTTCACAGCTTAAAGGCAACCTCATTTTTGTGCAAATATACGTTTATTTCAAGGAAAATCATTTTTCTCATATTCTTCTACGGTTTCTATAATAATTTTTGAAGCTTCGTTTTTTGCTATTTAAAAAAAAAATTACATTTTTCCTATGCAACCCTGTGTATTTCTAACCAACAAAATGGCGGCTCTTAAATATGAATGGAAATGGTCTACACAATTCAATTTTCAGTTTTTATTACAAAAAATAATACCATAAATTGTTTTTAATTGATTCTGAAATGATTAACAAAGTTAATCCGGTGACTTAATGCGGATGAAATTTGAACGAATTTCCACAGCTCTATAGTTAAATATGCTATTAAAACTATCGTAGTTATGAAAACTGCAGGCGTAATCACACTATTAAAAATAAAGTTACTAATTGTATAATTATTATGGGTTTATTTTTGTGCGTGAAGTTTTAGCAAATTTTAATGTAAAAAATTGATACAATATCTTGCGATATTTGCATTATTATTTAGTATTATTACGAACATTGAAATAATAATATTAATAAAATCAGTGGACATGCTCTATATATAATCCACGTAAAACATAAATTTAATAAATTATTCAGGCAACACACACGCAAAAACATTAATACTAACAATGCAATAGGTAGACATATAAGGTAGAACACAGGTATTATTATACTACAATAATATCTAATGCAGGTACAATATGCTACAATAGGTAGACATATAAGGTAGAACACAGGTATTATTATACTACAATAATACCTAATGCAGGTGCAATTTGCTACAATAGGTAGACATATAAGGTAGAACACAGGTATTATTATACTACAATAATATCTAATGCAGGTGCAATATGCTACAATAGGTAGACATATAAGGTAGAACACAGGTATTATTATACTACAATAATACCTAATGCAGGTGCAATATGCTACAATAAAGTTGTGACTCACTTAGTTTAAGTCGCGGCTTTTGAAATTTGAAGAATTTTACACAGCTCCACAGTTAAATATGCTACTTAAACTATAATAATTGTGCCTATAATACCGAATATTTAAGAAGAGGGTTGATGACTTTGACTGGAAATCGGTAAAAGAGAAACTATGTTTTCACATAGTCATTCTTTGTTTCCAACACTACATATAATTTATAATTGAAGTTGAGGAAATTTTTTTTTCTTCTTAATTTTCTTAAATTTTCATAAATAATAGCATGTTCGTGAAACCTTTTTTTCTTGCGATAAAAAGAAAACAAGTATTTTTTAAATATAATTGCACATTTTTTTGAAATAAATAAATTATAGTCTTTATTGTTCAAACAATATATTAGTATTAGCAGCAGATGAAATATACCTAATAAATTATTGAAAATTGAACAAAAGGCGCAGTCAGGACAATGAGTCCTGTCAACTGAACCAGAAATAATTGATGACACTTTATGAAATAATAAGAACACACATTTAAAAGAAATATTAATTTGTGTCCACTTATCTCGTATTTAAATAGCAAAAATTAGTAAAATAAAAAGTTTAAAAATATCATTAAAGCCTTAGACCACATAAAACAACATTGTGCTTTTTAATGAATAAACACGAAATTGGATCTTCAAAACTGATAAAAATTTTTATCGGAATATTAATGTAGCCCCACGAGAGAGCGTGAAAATACTGTAAAGTATGCAATTTGCGTGAAAATTCATGTTTATGACGTTAGAAATTAGTATGAAAATGTTGTACGGGTTGCATAAATTGAATTTTCTAATCACTGCTATGGGGCTACAGTTGGGTTTTGAGACAAACTAATGTTATTTATGTAAGTCCCATCAAGTGTTTTGTGATATAAATGCTTATTTTTTCTCTGCTCTATTCCTTTAATATATTTCTTCAAGATCAACATTCTTACTGTTAATGTTTTTTGGTTTTGAAACATATACATTGATATATTTTATTTAATTAAGAAAGTCTCTAATTTGACTTTTAAGATGGCATGAAAGATTCAATTTTTACAATCATTATCTTTGCAGTGAAATAACTAAAATATTTGCTGATATTTTCACATCGACATAACTAAACTTTTAAGTAACATTTCACCTTAACTGCATGTTAGTTTTATATTTCACCACAGTTCAATTTGCCAGATATAAGCGTTTTTTTTTTTTTTTTTTTTTTTTTAATTTGAAAATATTTTTTGGTATTAAAATATAGGCATTTGATTCTTCAAAATTTAGAATATATATATAAAAAAAAAAAAAAAAAGTAAAATAATTTTTTACATTTTTCTGAATAATTAGCTTAAAATATTACATGTAATTGAAAATATGCAGCATCCCTATATATGCGATTGTTTATTTAATGAATTTTATTTAAGTAGTTTTATTTTTCTTTTCTCTTTTTTCTTTTTTTTTCAATTTATTAATTTTTGAAATTTTTTAATTAAATTAATAGCTTTACATGCAAATGTGGCTCAAAATATATCAGAAATTAATTGCATTGCTTTGTTTTTGTTATCGTCAAAAATCACGAATATTATTTGGAATAAATGTCAATTTTAGTGTTAAAAAAACATCTAAAATAGGGAAAACATCAGTAATATTTTGAGAGGTTTTGCCTCCGGCGGGCAAGGGAGGCCAGGCTCCCCTTCAACCCCCCTTCAATAATAATGTTTTCAATTTTAAAAAAATGTCTAATTTGACTAAGATTTGCCACTTAAATTTGAATTTCCACACTTACATGTAATCTTTTAAGTGGAATAACTTTAAATTGAAGTTATTATCAATCAATCAATCAATCAATCAATCAATCAATCAATCAATCAATCAATCAATCAATCAATCAATCAATCAATCAATCAATCAATCAATCAATCAATCAATCAATCAATCAATCAATCAATCAATCAGTGAATCAAATAATTAATCAAGTACATAAATATACATAATGAATATGGTGTATAATTGTTTCTAGATTGATAAACCATACCACATTTCATTGAACAATCGAATCAAACATGACTCATACTTTGAAAAAAGTTCGTAACGAGTTGTACCGTGAGAAGATGTTAAAACTGGAATCATGGAGTGAAGTAGATCCACTACAGATGAAAGACAAAAACTGTATCAAAGTCTATAAATTGAGCATATATGAGAAATTAAGTGAATACGTGGCAGAGTTTTGGTATTTTTTACTAAAACTACTGCAATCTGATAAAGACAAACATAGCAAATATGTTCAAAAATTAAAGGAATTTTGGGACAATCCTGAAAAACAATCGATAAGACAATGTCTTGACTGGGACTGGGATTGGTGTATAGCGCGATAACACAAGATGGCAAAAAAAAAAAATAATAATAATAATAACAATAATAAATAAAAAAAATTAAACATAGTTATTATGTAATGTAGCATAAATTATGGTGTAATGAACAAATAGTGCTGAAAAGGAGCTATCATAATTATTACGTATTTATTTTTTGTCCATATGTATAAAGTCCCTACAAAATAGCAAGTACTCTCACTCCATAAGAATTATTAACAAAATTTTTTAATTTTATTGAGATATCAAGATTGCCATTTAACTGCATTTTATTTAAAGGCATAGAACAGAGAAAAACATAAGCATTTATATCACAAAACACTTCATGAGATTTACATAAATAACTTTAGTTTGTCTCAAAACCCAACTGTAGCTCCGTAGCAGTGATCGGAAATGTCGATTTATGCAACACGAATAAAATCATTTTCATTCTAATTTTTGCATGTTTCTGACGTCATAAACATGAATCTACACGCAAATTGCATACTTTACAGTATTTTTGCGAGATGATTTACGGAGAAAAAAATTTATTGTAGATTGCATATTCAATTAACATGCAATAATTTGCGATATTTTTTTCTCGGCAAGTTCTTTCTAGAAAAATCTGAAAAATCATTTTTCAATAAAATTTGACACGAATAACAAGCTAGTATTTTTTTTACCGCTAAAAAAAATTTCAAAGTGATTAAAAATTGGGGTTTAAATATAGACTCATTAGCATAGGGGGCGGGGCATTTAGAGATACTTTGATGCTCTGTTGTGACAAGAGTTTTTGTTTTAGATAGAATTTTGTTCGTTTTATTTTTGGGTACAGCAGCCTAAACTTAATTCAAAATAATAAAAATACACTCCTACCCTAAAGTATAGAAGTACCTACAGTTTAGGTACCTAAAGTATAGTACCTTCAGAAGTACCAACGTGAGTCTTTAGACTCAAACTTTTATCGTCAAAAAAATATAAAATTTTCCACAATACTTACTTAAGCTTGAGATAACAAGGACCGTAGGTATGTGCAAGCAAGCAAGGGTAACTACCTGCGCATACCTACCTCAAGATAGGGAATTTAACATTGTCCATCATAATTTGCTTCTACCATACCATAATGCGCCCCCCCTTGAGATAATTTCAAATATATATAAAAAATTGGAGGGTTCATTGAGCAAATTAATTTTATATGATTTTTAAAATTTTAAGCCTATGTTAATGTTAATTTCAATATTTTTTTGCTTTTTTTTTCGGGATAGTCAAATATCTTGAAATTTTTATCATGGATAAGTGTGGCCCTTGGGTACACAATGACAACAAATTTAGACCCAAAACACGTTCTAGTTTTTGATATAAAGGTCGGTACCTTACTCTATTAAGATTACACTTTTACCATTACGTAATTCCAATTTTCAATACTTTCGTTTTTTTTTTTTTTTTTTTTTTTTTTTAGTTTTTCATAAGCATTAATTATTGTTGTGATGTTTTTTTTTATTCCAGATTGAAAACATTTATTTGCTAAAATAATGGCAACCATTAGTCCAAAAACAAAGAAGGAACAACAACAACGTCAAGAATTTTACCGTGAGAAAATGTGCGAACTGACAAATTGGTGCGAGCTAGCCAAGACCCCACTACAGATGCGAGACGTCAACTGTGTCAAAGTCTACAAGTTGATCTTACAAGAGAAAACAAATGAAGATCTGGCCAACGTCTGGTACTTCTTACTGAGAATACTGCAGTGTGAGGCTGACCTCAGCAAACGTCAAAGATATATGGTCAAGTTAACCCAAATCTTGAGTCAAGATGAAGCCGATTTAGCCTGTAAAAATATTTTGAGCTACATAAAAAAAGCTGAGCTAAAAGTGATTCCTAATGAAATTGCTTATGATTTAGAGTCAGTAAACTTATTTTTTGAAGAATTAAATAAAGAATTTACTTGCCAAAATGGTTTTTTTCAAACACTGCAAGACGAAATTAATGATTACCATAGAATTCATAAAAATATAGGTAAGAAATAATTGTCATTTATTGTAATGGACATCCATCATGTAAGTTGAACAATATTTGCTAGCTTTTATGTATACAAGATGCTATATGCATGGTCACATGCACATACCTACATTTATATTAAAGCCATAGACCACATAAAACAACATGAGCTTTTTAATGAATAAACACGAAATGGGATCTTCATAACTTATGACAATTTTTACCAGAATGTTAAAGTAGCCCCACGAGAGAGCGTGAAAAAACTGTAAAGTATGCAATTTGCGTGAAAATTCATGTTTATGACGTCAGAAACATGCAAAAATTAGTATAAAAATGTTGTGAGGGTTGCATAAATTGAATTTTCTGATCACTGCTACGTGGCTACTGTTGGGTTTTGAGACAAACTAAAGTTATTTATGTAAATCCCATCAAGTGTTTTGTGATATAAATGCTTATGTTTTTCTCTGGTCTATTCCTTTAACATTGAAGCATTATTCACATGTCGCGTAAATTTGACGCGTGTCAACGTGCGTCGACGCGCGTAACAAATCTGGAACAATGTAAACAAATGGAGCCGTTCACATGTAATTTTCAAAAACCATGTGAACGGCTTCATTTGTTTACATTGTTCCAACTTTGTTATGCGCGTTGACGCGCGTCAAATTTACGCGTCATGTGAATAATACTTAACTTGGTCCGTCTCCTTATTATTATTATTATCTTTTTTAGTTTTTTTTTTTAATTTTATTTTTAATTTTTTTTTCTTTTTTTTTTCTTTTGTTATTATTAATATATTATGAGTTCTTTTCTTTCTTCTACTGAAACACCAACACCGGAATCCTACTTGATTCAAGGTGAAGGTGAGAATAATCCAGTACCAATTATGTCATAAACTGCAGATGGTATAGCTATTATTATTTTTTTTTTTTTAATAAAGACATTAATTTATATGCAACAAAATAAATGTACCAAAATTTACAAATAAAATTTAATAAATTTAAAAAATGGTTTTTGTTTTCAAAAAAAAGTTTTAGAAATTATAATTAAAATATAATGTATGCTATATTGTACAGTGATTATACTACATAACATAATAGTTAACATGTTCAGCATAATTACTTATGTTATTACAAAATAACAACATTTGTGCTCTACAATATAGCAAGTGTTCAATGTACCAACATAATGTATGCTATATTGTACAGTGATTATACTACATAACATAATAGTTAACATGTTCAGCATAATTACTTATGTTATTACAAAATAACAACATTTGTGCTCTACAATATAGCAAGTGTTCAATGTAGCAACATAATTTATGCTATATTGTACAGTGATTATATATACTACATAACATAATAGTTAACATGTTCAGCATAATTACTTATGTTATTACAAAATAACAACATTTGTGCTCTACAATATAGCAAGTGTTCAATGTAGCAACATAATGTATGCTATATTGTACAGTGATTATATATACTAAATAACATAATAGTTAACATGTTCAGCATAATTACTTATGTTATTACAAAATAACAACATTTGTGCTCTACAATATAGCAAGTGTTCAATGTAGCAAATTTCTTTGTTAGTTCGCAACCAACCGCAATCTTAAACGTAACACATTATACAGTACATATCCCGTGGTCCCCACCACAAACTGAGATTAAATACGTTCAATGTTAAATTTCAAATTAACCATCATATAATCAGAGAACTTCATCTAGCATCGAGTCTCATAAAATTTGGCTTATGAAAATAAGTCAAAGTATATTCATCAATTTGAAGTTCTTCTAACATCAGGTTTGTATAAATTTATTAATTTTAATGCATCTTGATTTTTACTAGAGCTGTAAAAAACTCGAAATATTTTTAGCCCGGGCTGAAATTTTTTAACCCGGTTTGACTTGAAACCCGGGTTTAGCTTGAAATCGAGCTAAAAAAAAATATTTTAAATAGCTTTTTTTGCAACATAGAATATTAAAAATGGAAATTTTAAACAAAAATTACAAACATTTTTTTTTTTTGCTTTCTTCAAAAATTGTACTTTCGCTCGATTTATTTTCAAAAGCTCGTTTTTTTCACGAGTCATTCACAAGCTCAACTCGAAAAAGCTCTAAATCCGAATTAACCAGTTTTTAAACAAACAAGCACCCGAAGATTTTGGCCCGGGCGGGTGCTCAAACCAGTTTAAATTTACAGCTCTAATTTTTACTAATTTTATTGCGCATATACATTATTCCCTTTGGGGAGCGTTCAATATGCACCAAAAAAGCACCACATATTGAAGGATTTATGAACTTCATTTTGATTTTAGCTAAATTCAGCATGAAGTTATTTGTAATCTATGCTCAAAATTTCACCAATCCAGCGTATACATAATTGCAAGCCTTCGTAAAAGTTTCACGAAATTTAAAGGAAACTTGATTGAGTTTTACTTGCCAAAAAAAAAAAAAAAAAAAAAATCAACGCTTTAAGCACCATTTTATTTCAATTATATGAATTAAAAGTATGTGCAGTTTTAAGGGTTTAACCACCCCTAAAGTTATTTTTAGACTTTAATAAAAAATTGAGTGGAATGCTGCACTAAATCTGCAGGGTTGTTGACAATTTAGATGCTGCAACTTAAAAAGTGTAGGCACCAAAAATTAATTATAAATCACCATGGTATGAATTTAACGCCCCTCCCTAATGTGACAATTGAAAATCCTGCGGAATCCTCTGAAAGGCAAATCGAAAGACCAATAATCCTTTCGAGTAAAGGCCAGTGGCCTTTCGAGTGGCTTTTAAAATTGGCCTTTCAAAGGCCAGGTGTACTCTTTTTCAAGGATTCTCAATTGCCACATTAAGTTTTAAAACCCACTCTCTTGTTATGACTTATATAAAATTGAAAAACTATCCCTAATTTTGCAAAGTTATCCTTTACGTTATAAGAAAGTAGTCACATTAAATGGAGCTTATTGGTCTTGTGCACCACAAAAGATAAGGGTCCCTAATTTAACATTACGCTCATGGGGACAAACAATTTTTTTTTTTTTTTTTTATTTTTTTTTTTTTGAAATTACGGCATTAATGCCAGTGAAATTAAAAAACAGAACACTAGACATAATGGACATAATTTTTTTGTGTTTTAAGACAAGTATTTTTTAAGAATTTTTAAATTGATAACCTCCATTAAAAATATATACAACAGTACAGTGGCGGTCCTTCTTTTTTTTTACCACGTGACTATTTACAGGCAATTTAGTGTATAAATTCAGTGTAATCAACATGAAGATAGCTTTACGAAGAAAAAAAAATTATATATTTTATATTTTATGATTCACTATTATTATTATTTTTTTTTCAAAAATAGAAGTAAAAAAAGTCTAAATTTTATTTTTAAATAAAATATTAAAAAAAAAAAAAAGGAAATAACAAAATCATGAAAAATCAATATAGTGTAGCTAAGTTATGGTTTTACCCAAAACTAATTAGGGGAAAGCTGAATTTTTGCACAGTTTGAAAAAAATAAAAATAATAATAATAGTGAATCATAAAATATAACATAATAATTTTTTTTTTCTTCGTAAAGCTATCTTCATTGATTACACTGAATTTATACACTAAATTGCCTGTAAATAGTCACGTGGTAAAAAAAAGGGAAAATTTAGGAAGATCGAACTGATTTCTAGTATGAATGAAAAATTTTCACCTACTCCAGGCCAATGAAGATGACTAAATATTTTAAGAGTTAAAAATGAAAATCATCAAATTGTTTCAAATAAATTTTGCTCTTTCTCTATTTTTCCCTTCCCCTAACTTTTTTTTTTTTTCCTTGAGCTTTGAATTTTTTACATGTAGGCCTCATCCCAGGGCCCCCAAACCTATATAGTGGGCCCGGGGATATCCGCCCCTCAATCCCCTCTTTAGGACCGCCACTGCAACAGTATACAAATATAATCGTCACCATATACTTCCCATTTATCAACTTGTAGTTTATTTTGAACCAGACAGGAAGCGAGTCTTCTGATAAGTAGCGTGTTAATTAGAGGAAGAGAGAGAGAGAGAGAGGAAAGAGAGAGAGAGAGTGAGAGAGGAAAGAGATTCAGAGAGAGAGAGAGAGAGAGAGAGAGAGAGAGAGAGAGAGAGAGATTCAGAGAGAGAGAAAGAGAGAGAGAGAGAGAGATCTTAAATATTTATAATTCTTATTGTTAACTCTCTCTCTCTATCTCTCTGCTATCAAAATCAAATCTTTATATGATTTTTCAAAATGTATAGGAAAATAATGTTTTTTTTTTTTTTTTTTTTTTTAGTTTTTATCTAATACATAACTTCCAAGGATAAGAAAAATGCATTTTTTTTTTCGCAAACATCTTTTTTGTGCCTCTTTTTATCTGATTTTTTACCTTATTAAAATTTTCAAAATTTTTAATGATGCAATTTTTTTTAGGTGAGAAATAGCTGAAATATAGAATATTACTTAAAGTGCATACATTATTCTAAATAATTTGGAATTTGAGAGAGAGAGAGAAAGATCTTAAACATTCCTAATTCTTATTGTCAACTCTCTCTCTCTCTCTCTCTCTCAAATTCCAAATTATTTAGAATATTGTATGCATTTATTTAATATTTAATAAGTAACCCATGTCTCACATAAAAAACAATAAACATTAAAATATTTGAAAATTTAAATTAGGTAAAAAATCAGTTATAGAAAAGAAGTATAAAAAAGTTCACGAAAAATATGCAATTTTCTTGTCCTATATAGTAATTTAATGTTTATATTTAATTTTAATATAAATAATAATATAATATAATATAATATAATATAATATAATATAATATAATATAATATAATATAATATAATATAATATAATATAATATAATATAATATAATATAATATAATATAATATAATATAATATAATATAATATAATATAATATAATATAATATAATATAATATTTTAATTTATATTAGATAAAAATTAAAAAAATAATATTATTTTCTTTTTCAATTTGAAAATTCATATAGTTAATTTTTACTAATTGTGAAGTTGTTATAATAAAAAAAAAAAAATATGATAATGAAAAAAAATAGTGTTTGCGAACTCTATTAATTTGATATAAATATATGAACAACCAAGAAAAAAATATAATAATTTTATTTACATGAAAAAATGCATAGGCACAATAAAATATTAATAGATTCTTTCATATAGCCAAAAGTTTGAAGTCTTATTGTAAGATCATAAAAGTTGATACTGCTTTGATAATGCGGCATTTTGCTTTTTGTTCCCCTCTCCTCCATCTCCTTTTTTCCCTTCCTCACTTAGTTCCTTTTTACCACCCTTGAAAAAAGTTTACGAGGTCAAAGACACGCGACTGCGCTACCTGATTTCTAAAAAAGTTGACCTTTTTGCTGCCAATGTTAATCAAATGGGATATTGAATATTTTGTTAAATATTTAATATAACAAAACATTACTAATATTTAATAATTATTAAATAAAAAAATTCAGGTTCTATACATATGCAAGAATCTTCTTTAAAAAAATTCACTTCAATACGTGCATTCAATCAAGAGTAAATAGCTGTTAAAGTAATGGTGGCTTACGTGGTACAGAACACCGGACTGAGTTGACAAGTTTTAACATCGTACTAGGGTTAAAGCCATGGACCACATAAAAAAAACACGTGCTTTTCAGAAAATAAAGACAAAAAAGTATCTTCAAAACTGTTGATAATATCAACAGTTTTAAAGATACTTTGATAATCTTTACCAGAATGTTAATGTCACTCCACGAGAGAGTGTTAAAATACTGTAAAATATGCAATTTAAGTAACTATTCATGTTTTTGACGTCAAAAACGTGCAAAAATTAGAATAAAAATATTGTGAGGGTTGCATAAATCCAAATTTTTGATCACTGCTACGGAGTTACAGTTGGTTTTTGAGACAAACAAAAGTTATTTATGTAAGTCCCATCAAGTGTTTTGTAATATAAATGCTTATGTTTTTCTCTGGTCTATTCCTTTAAGGAAATAAGAAATTAAATAAGGTTTTAAATAATTTTGTAGTTATTTTAATAACAATCAGAAAATTTAATGGTCTTAATATTAGACTAAATAATTAAGTAAGTTAAGTTAATAATTAAATTTTCTTCATTCTATTTGCATTGGTAATTAAAAATATAATTATTTTTATTATAATTATTTTAAAACAGATAAAAATTTCATAATATGAATAGTTGCTCATTATAGTATTGATCTTTTGCTACTGTAGTATTTTTTAATATATTTTATTTCCGGGGAAAATTAATTACTCACTATATATATATATATATCGATGCTTACCCGTCGAAGTGAACGAACTACACTTTACAAATTTGGGGAAAAATGAACGTTCTACACTTTACAAATTCCAAGTTCCCCCATCTAGTTCTCATGCTAAAACGCGTAGAAGCGCCAAACGCAGATCGTTCATTTTTCCCCAAATTTGTAAAGTGTAGTACGTTCACTTCGACGGGTAAGCATCGATATATATATATATATATATATATCAAATTTAATGGCTTCCATTTTTTTTACCTCCATATCAGTTTTAAGTACTCTATCAGTGTGTTTTTTTTTTTTTTTTTTTTTTTTTTTATTTTTTTTTTTTATTATTTCAAACACACAAATATACAAAGTCCAACCAAGGCATAGCCTTATCGGTTGGTTCATTTATTGTTACACAATCATGTCTTATTATATTATATTACTACATATACATATTTTTTATTATATATATTTCAAAAGCAAATAAAGTACGTATTTACACAAAAACATTTTTTTTTTTTTTTTTTTTTTTTTTTTTTCATTTAAGAGAAGTATTTTTATAATACAAGAAGCAAAAATTAATCATCATTAATCAATACAAACAGCAAAAAATTGTTCAACATTTTATAAATTATCAATAAAGAATTTTTTCATATTAAATTTCGTTTCATTTTTATTTGCAAAACTTTTTAATTCTGATGGAATTTGATTCCATAATTTAGGAAGTAAAAATTTTTTTGTCCTTTCAGTGAATCTATTTACAATTTTTGGTACAAATAAAGGATTGGTCACTGCTGTTCTGGTACTATAAATATGAGTTCTCGGTATACCATGAGAATTTTCAAAATAATTTTCACAAATAAAAGAACATTTAAACATTTCTTCTATTGGCAATATCTTAAAGTACTTAAAATATTCAAGATCACTTTTTAGCTTATTTCCTTTTTTTAAAATTTTTAATATTCTTATTTGCATTTTTTTCAATTCCCATAATTTACCTGATTTAGTACAACCATAAGATAATAAACCGTATAATATATGTGGATGTACAAAAGAAAAATATAATTGTCTCATCGTCTGTTCACTCACATATGATCTTACTGTTTTTAATTTAAAAATTGCAGATCTCAATTTATTTAACAGTTGCATAATATGCAAATCCCAATCAAATGTTTGATCAATAATAGCTCCTAAGTAATTATAATTATTTACTTGTTCTACAAACTCACAATTACAATTTAAAGTAAAATTATGTAAACACTTATTAGTATGAGCTCTTAATTGAATATTTTGCATAGTATATGTATACTTATTAAAAATGTGCATAACTTTTGTTTTTTTCCTATTAATTAATATTTTCCTATCATGCGACCATTCCAAAACTGAATCAAAATCATTTTGTAACATTTTATTTGCAACTTCAAAGTTACTATGAGCCGCTATCATAAGTAAATCATCGGCAAACATTTTTGCTTTACAATATTTTAGTAAATTAAAAATTTTGTTAACATAAATTATAAAGAATTTAGCACTTAAGACCCCTCCTTGTATTATACCGCATTTTATTATTTTAATTTCACTTACAATATTTTTAATTTTGACAGCAACTTGTCTATTTTTTATAATATTCGCAATTAACATTAATGTTGGTCCTCGTATTCCAATTTCTTCTAAATCTTTTAACAATAAGTCATGGTCTATAGTGTCAAATGCTTTGGAATAATCAACAAATAAACAAAGAACATGATGCCCTTTTTCTAATTCTTCATTTATAAAATTGGAAACATCATATAGACATTTTGCTGTACCCTTTTTTTTTTGATAGGCATATTGATTTTTATTTATAATATTGAATTCTTCTAAATAATCAGACAATAATAATTCAATATGTTTTTGTATAAATTTATCAACAAAAGCAGATACAGCAACTGGTCTAAAATTATTATATAGTTTATGATCCCCACCTTTATAAATTGGCCTTATCAATGATAATTTTAGATTATCAGGATATACTGAGCTTTCAATACACATATTTGTTAATCTTATTAAATATTGAATTAATGATTCGCCACCAAATAAAATATCCTGAACACCTATATTATCATGACCTGGTCCTTTTTTCTTACTTAATAAATTAATAATATAAACTGCTCGTTTCTCATTTAATTTTGGTAGATACATTGATTGTAAATTACTATTAAATTTAAGCGAATTTTCACTTAATATTAAATTACAATTAATCTTTACATCTTCAATTGAATTTACAAAATGATTTACAAAATTATTAGCAATATCTTTGATAGAACTTACATCAGACATATATTTAATAATAATATTATCAATATTAAGATTTTCTTTCCCTAATATTTGATTAATAAAACACCAAGATTTTCTTATATCACCAGCAATTTCAACAAATTTAGAATGATAATAATTATTTTTTTCTTTATTTATTAAAAAATTTATTTTGTTTCTTAATTTTTTATATCTAATTCTATATTCAGGCATATGTAATGAGTTTTTAAATTTTTGAAAATATTTGTCTCTATCTTTCATAAGAAATTTTATTTCATCAGTACACCACACATTATTTAATCTTCTATTCTTGCTATTTAATAATTTTTCACTTTCACATTTATCACTTATATTTCGAAAAACTGTTACAATATGATTATATAATTCATTTGGACAATTAATATTATTACATATACTCCAATCATAATTACAAATCATATTTCTGAATTTTTTTAAATTTTTAATTTTTACTTTTTCATTACAATTATTATTAATTAAATTAGTACTCAATATACAACCAGTCATATAATGATCGGTGATTTTACTTTTAATTATAAAACTATTATCAATTTCAAACAAATTATTTAATTTAACAAAAATATGATCAATACAAGTAGCTGAATAATTTCCTAGTATTGTACATTCCTCCCTTGTAACATCATTAACAATTTTTAGATAACCATATTTTGCCATTTTATTTTCATATTTTTGTACAATATTATCATTTTGATCTAACAAATTTAAATTTATATCACCTAAAATCACACAATTACTTTCATTATTATTTAAAATACAATCTTTTAATTCTTTTATGAATAAAAGTTTGTTAGAACCTGGAGGTCTATAAATATTATACAGCATTAAATTATTATTCAACTTTAGACTTAAAACCTCCGCATTAATAAATTTTATATCAATAATTTTAGCATCAAATTTCTTATTAACAAACACTAAAACACCACCACCTTTATTTTCTTCTCTACTTTTTGCAAATTTATCAAAATTAATTAAATTATAAACCTTTATTTCATGATCAAAAATATAAATTTCAGTCAACACAATAATATCAATATTCTCAACATTTTTATTAACATAAGCTAAAAAATTATTAAAATTTTTTCTTATAGAACGTATGTTTTGATGAACAATAATAACATTATTATTTTTCTTTTTCTTATCAATAAAAATATCATTTAAATCATTTTTTACTTCACAATTTACATAATCAAAATTAAAATTTAGGGACTCTTCCATATAAAAAAACAAAATTAAACTAACATTTCAATTCACATTAGAATGGAACTCCTGGCATACGTCGATCAAAATCATCATCACATTTTATTCTTATAGTACCTGTATCTTCAGTTTTCTTTGCCAATATTTTTCCATCCTTGACCCACACAAACTTCCACCCTCTCACTTTAGCAGCTGTGCGAGTTTTGTAGAATAATCTTTTCAATTCTGGAGTCAGATGTTCACAAACAAATAACTTGTCTTCCTTTGCATTACCTTGAACTTTGCCTATTGTAAGATTACGTGTTTTACTTCTGTCAAGCCACACTCTCCTCGCCTCAGTTGATTTGAACTTGACCACAACAATAGGTGGTATGCCTTGTTTACGTACATTCTTTGGGTTAGCATACACGCGATAACAGTCTTCAACTGATTGTGCAGCAGAAGGAGCGCCAATAACTTTGGCCACACTCTCTATCACATCACGCGTGTTCTCTCCCGTAGTCACTGGCATTCCATGAATTTCAATGTTCATAGACAATCTCTCTTGCTCAAGTTCTTGCACTCTAACATTTAGTTCAGATACTTCATTATCCTTCTTAATCACTTTTTCTTTTAGTTCATTAATTTCATTACTCATTTTTTTAAATAATTTATCTTGATTATCAAATCTCTCCAGTAAATCATCATATTTCTTTGACAAAAAATCGGTGCTTTCTTTTAAATCTTTGATTACAGAGGTATCTTGTTCAATCTTATCTACTTTATCAAGTCTTTTATCTACTTTATCAAGTCTTTTATTTATATCCTCAAGTAAATCAAACAATGATTTCTCACCTTTCTTTTCCTCATCTTCACTTGCATCTGAAAGTATGTCTTTTTTTTCTTGTTTACACTTAAGACAGAGCCATTTAGGTTTCCTCCCTGGTTTATTTGGCTCTACTTTTGTCTCAAGTTTAATGCACCCATTATGTGCATAGCACAATTTGCAACCATTACATAAAATCTTCTCTTCATTCACTTGAAATCCTTTTTTACATATCACACACGACGACATTTTTATTTCACTTTTTCAGCACAATATACAGTAGTACATACAGCACAATATACAGTAGTATACGACGGAGCAAACACCAAACACAACCTCTCTCTCCGAAGTCCACTACTCACTGTGTGGTTTTTCATTTGTTAGAAAGTCCTTACCTGTCGATAAGAAAACGTCTTGACTGGGATTCGTGTTGAACAATAAAACATTATGGGAAGCCAAAAAAAAAAAAAATAATAATAAAATAAAATAAAATATAAAAATATTTTTCAAATGAATAATATTAATATTTTTCTTTTACGGTTTTCCTAAACTATTTTATAATGTCATTGGCATGTTTGTTATTGATGTGTTTAATAAGCTTTTTAAAGTAAAAATTATAAAAATATATTTCTTTGTTATTTTATTATTAAAATTGAACTTTCATATAAAATTTAACCACATATATAAGTAATGCTAACTACTATTTTTTTCTTGAAATATTTTTTGACGGTTTAAAGATAATCGGGCAACCAAAAAAAAAAAAAACTAAAAAAAAAAAAAAATAATAATAATAATAATGAGTAAATAAAAATAAGGAAAAATTTATTGCGTAATATAAAATATAAAAAAAAAATTTTCAAATAATGATATGATAACTTTTTTTAAGGCTTGCACAAACATTTTTTTATTATTTAATTTGCAAGTTTTTACTTAATGTGTAATCTTTTTTTTTTTTTTTTCAAGTTAAATGCAAAAATAAAATCTTTTTTTATTTTATTTTTTAAATTGAGTTGAACTATAGAATCTAACTTCATATTTATATTAAATACTGACTACTATTTTATTTTTCTTAAAACATTTCTTGATGGTTTAAAGTTACATCTGTTATTAAATTTGTTTCTCTTCTGATTTTGTATTTGCACTCCATTTTCTTTATTCGTCTCAAATTTTCGTATCATATTTCTTAATTATTAAGCTAATAATTAAGACTTTTTTAGAAAAACTTTTTAAAATTCAAAACATAATGAAAATGTTGACAATTAAATTATTTCTAACAATACTCAAACAGTCGATACTAACTCCAACTATCTGTAAGAATAAAAGTCAGAACAATTTTTTTTACAACCTTTGTGTATCTCACATATAGATTCAAAACACCTTTTGTAAAGTAAAATTAAATTTACTTCATTTTAGAAATTTAGAGAACCAAAATAATAATAATTATAATAACAATTATAATAATACACGCAAAAAAAAAATAATACTAACAATGCAATAGGTAGACATATAAGGTAGAAAACAGGTATTTTTATACTACAATAATACCTGCTAATGCAGGTGCAATATGCTACAATAAAGGTGTGACTCACTTAGATTAAGCAGTATTGTACTTTATTAATTTTTTCACGTGTAAGAGAGGAATAGGAACAAATAAAGTATTTGCCAATTTTTCTTTCAAGGAAACAAATAATATTTTAATTACTTCATGGGTTCTTAACGAGCACTTACAACACATTTTTAACAAAACTAGTGTAATTTGTAATTTTACTCACTCTAATATTTAAACTTAAAAAAAAAAATCCTCATTTCCTGCTGAAACGTACTTACTATAATATACCTAACTGAAAAAAATTACTACTTATGGCAGCTAGGTACTGTACATGAACCTGTATTTTGCAATAGGTACACTTTAATTTGGACGAGGTAGTTATAAACTACAATACCACGTAAAGTAACTAAGTCACACCTTTATTGTTGCATATTGCACCTGCATTAGGTATTATTGTAGTATAATAATACCTGTGTTCTAGCTTATATGGCTACCTATTTTGCATTGATAGTATTAATTTTTTTGCGTGTAATTTCCTGCAAATACTATTTTTATTAACAAGTGTTAAAGAAAACAATTTTGTTTTTTAATGCATCAATTTTGTTTATGTAATAATTTAAAATTGAATGACATGAATGATCGCTCAACTACATGGGCCGCATAGAAAAGCTACGCATTTTATCATTTTAAAAATAATTGAGCAATACATTTGAAAGCATTGGTACTGTTAATAAAGATTGAATTGGTATATCTTAAAGTCCTTGTCAACTAACTTAATTTTATTTTGAATACTAGATTGATAATAACCACCATCATCTTGATTTTGTATTTATTTTCTTTTTGACTGTTATATCACGTATCTGACGTCACAATATACCACCGCCAATCATAGTCACTGCTCTGGTCACGTTATAAATTTAAGCACCCCCCTCAAGTTTTTTACCCCTATCACGGCCCCATTGCTACATTGTGACGTCAGATACGTGATATAACATTCAAAAAGAAAATATATAACAATAAATACAAAATCAACGTGTTGGTGTCTAATTCATGGATAATAAGGTATGGTAATTATCAATCTAGTATTCTAAATGATAAAAAAAGTAAGTTGACAGGGGTTTAAGTAAAAATAATGAAAACAAAACAAATTCCAAAAAGAAATTGCCAAAAACGAAATTTATCCTATTGTACGTAACCTATTTTATTCAATAGTGCAAAGAAAACTAAACAGCGCCTTTACAGGGAAAAAAATGACATCTTGGAGGCTGAAAGAATTTGTCTCCTTCAAGTTAGAGGCTGATAATTTCATAATAGTTTTTAAATTATTTCCAAAAAAAAATCAGCAAATAATAGTAAAAATAATGTAAATAAATTTATGATGAATAACATATAATGATATTTGGCTTGAAAATGCAAGAAAAAAGGCGGGCGTTTTGGCAATTTGGCATTTTGCGCCATTTCGCGAATAAAAAATAAACCATTTGACGAAAAATAAAACTGTGCACATTTTTAAAAATGTCAAAACTGAGGCTTTCATTTGATGTATAAAACATTATTTTTCTCACTTACCTTCATGTCTAAATTTAAGATTTAAATCGTGCGTTTTTTTATAAACACCCTGTACATAGTTTTTTTACAAATACAGAAATTGTTCTGATAATTCAGTTACATCAAAGTAACTCTTCAATACTTAGTTAAAAAAAGCTTAAACAGTAACGAGGAAAGTAAATTGAAAATTTTTTTTCTTGAGTTTATGATATTTTTGGAAAGCACTTTCTACGATCAATACTTTCCGCAATAAATGCCCGATTGACAACGTCACAGGCGTTTTAGGTCGATGTTCAAAAATTAATTAAAAATACTTCCCATGCTCCAATCGTTCTAAGAAAAAATACTGTCTTAAATTTTTTTTAACGCTCTTTTCAAAAATGTCATAAAAAGTGGAGGTTAAAAAAATTCACCTTCCTCACTTGTTAGTATAAACATTATTTCTTCAGTGATAAATAGTTAGTTCTGCATATCTTAAAAAACTTTGTATATCTAACATATTTATTATAAAAAAAGTCAAAATATAAACTTATCAGTATCATTTTTTCAAGTTCGATAAAAATACAAAATCATGAAATGATGGGGCTATTTTTATTTTTAATTCAAGACTGTTCTTAACACTTTTTACATTGACGACATTTTTTTTATCTTGTAGCAAAAAGTAACGGTATGGATTGTGATGATAATATTGAAATTTTTTTAGAAATATAATGATAACTTTTATATAACTGGTGAATCTATAATACATCGATCTAAATATCGTACGTTTTGGCAGTATACTTTAGCTATCGTAAACATGATATTCGAACCCAAAGTTAAGTTGTTTAAATTTTAAAAATAAAACTTCCAGTTTTATAGTTCTTATATTTCTAAACTATAACTAAATTTTGTTTGTAGTAACAATATATAAATCATTTTTATTTGTTTCAGAAAATGAAGCTGCTAGAACAACTCAGAGGCTGGGAGAAGCCACTTGAGGCACTTGAAAAACTACAGAAAATTTCTGGATTTTCTTTAAACAGCAACGAGGTAGAATGTCTAGTGGCGTTAACAGGCACTCCTGAACAAGTAAAGGATGAAGAAGAGGATCTTTGCCTTGAGAACATCATCAAAATTTTTGTAAATCAGGTAATAAAATCTATACTCACTGACAGTGAGACAATTAAAATAAACCAACAATAAACTAAATCCAGAAAAGGCTTACTTTTTATCAGACCAAATAAACTGAATGAAATGAATGATTGATCTCCTTAAAAATCACTTCTAATTTTTTTTTATAACATTGTCATATGAATTTTATAAAATTAGAAGCATAATGCACTTTTTTATATCCTTTAGAATACTAGGTTAATAATTAACATATCTTATCATGGCTGAATTAGACATGAACGCGTTGATTTTGTATATCTCATTTATTTTCTATTTGACGGTTGAAATAAAACTTATCTGACATCACAATGTACCGGTCACGTAATAAATTCAAAACTATCGCCACCACGTCGCTGCCCCATCAGTACATTGTAAGGCCAGATATATTTTGTTTCAACCGTCAAATGGAAACTAAATTGAAAATCAATGTGTTCATGTCTACTTTGAAGTCTTGTACTTGTTTCCTGATTTCTCTATAACGTTAACTTTAAGTTAATTTTAAATAAAACTATTATTTTAACGAAAACATTAACTCTAATATGTCTGCAACTATAACGTTACCTACACGCAAAAAAAAAACTTAAAATGTAATAGGTAGACATATAAGGTAGAACACAGGTATTATTATACTACAATAATACCTAAGCAGGTGCAGTGCAACAATAAAGTGGTGACTCACTTAGATTAAGTTTTATTGTAGTTTTATAACTACCTGGTCCAAATTCAAGTATACCTATTGCAAAATACACGATTCATGTACCTGACATTAGTAAGTAGTAATTTTTTTACGTGTATAATGTTAACATTATTGCGTTAACTGTAACGTTAACAGCTTTTTTTTAGAGGATATGTATTTTTTTGATTATTCGTAAATTTGATAATTAAAAATATTAATGTTATACATACTTATATTTACTCATTTATAAATAAAAGGTTAATTTTATTTATTATTTCTCTTACTTTGTAAGTTAATTTTGTTTTTTTAATCAGTATAAAGTAAATATTTCTTTCAAAAAGTAACTTTTAATTTATTGCTATGTTAACGTTGATTTTTGTTAATCTTTAAGTGTAACGTTACTTTTTGCAATATTGTTTTCTATATTATAGAAATAACCAGTTAACGTTATAGTTAACTTAACGTTAACGAGTTTACGTTAACTACTACAAGACTGCTAATTTGGTCTTAATAAAACTTATGGTAATTAATAACTTTTTTTTTAGGGTATAAAAAAAGTGAATAATGTGTATAAAGCTCTCATAAAAAAACTTTAAAGCAGTTATTGTAAAAATTTAAAGAGAAAAAAAGTTAAAACATTAGCATTGAATACTTCTAGTATCATTTTAGAAAAGATAAAGAGGTTTTTATACGTTATCACAGTCCTAAATTTCAAATTATGAAAGTTCAAAAATGGTAGCTCTATAATATTTTGCAATTATAATGATGTATCAAGACTAGGCTATGAGCGTCTTTAGTTTAAGTGAAATTAAGTAATTAAGTTGCGCGTGAGTGCAATATTTTTTATAATTATTAGCATGAGCAGAAATTCAATATTATTTGTAAATATGAGCATGAGCGTGAGTGCAATCTTTTTTGTAAATATGAGCATGAGCGGGATCAATTAAATCAAGTAGAGCGACCCGTTCTTCATTAACTCACAAACTTAATTGTTATTCTTCTTGTCAGCTTTTTACTTAAACATTTATGTTATTTCTACATGTGTGTAGATATATATATATATATATATATATATATATATATATATATATATATATATATATATATATATATATATATATATATATATATATATATATATATATATATATATATATATATATATATATATATATATATATATATATATATATATATATATATATATATATATATATATATATATATATATATATATATATATATATATATATATATATATATATATATATATATATATATATATATATATATACATACATACATACAGTACATCGAGGGCTACGCGGCATTTTGATACTAGCGCAATCTCCGCAGGTGCATTTTTGGCACATGTGTATTCTCCGCGCTCACCTTATTTGAAACATCTTTATACGCTTAGCCTGTACAGATGTGCCATTATTAGGTGTGGCGTAAATTGCACGTGTGCCAAAATTGCACCCGCGGAGATTGCACAAGTACCGAAATGTCGCGTAGCCCTCGACATATAGTTTTTTTTTTTTTACCTATTTTTAATTTGCCTTCTTACTTGGCAATTTTATTTTGCAGTTAATATTTGTACTTGCTTAAAAAAACGATTCTCATTTAATATTATTTATGCTATAGTGATATAAAAGCAGCATGAATATCGTAATTTATATTTGCCGTGTGTGTCACGTTTGTTTTAATAAGTGCAGGAATGAAACTTAACGAATGAATTATTTGCGGTTATTTAAGTTTCAGTGCATTTATTTTTATACCAATATTTTTTTAGCATAAGTCAACAAGTAAGGGCTTAACTAAGCAAACTTTTGTTTTAAAATGATATTAATAAAAAAAATTGTGGTAAATTAAACTTTTTCATATCGTATATCGTACTGCTATACTGCTAATGCAAATGAATGAAGAATATAATATTTTTTTTTTTACATTTCATTACCTTATAAGAGTGTTTTTTTAAGCATATTTATATATATTGTATATGTTACAGCGCAATGCTTCTAAACGACATGATCTACTTCGGAAACTTGCTGTACGTAAAGGAAATACCGTTCAGTTACGAATTCTTCTTCACACCGCAGACCAAATACACATGGATGAACTTTTATTTTATGCTTTGAAAGAGGTAACTAAACATTGAATGTTATTTATTTTATTTATTTATTTATTAAATTATTGATTAATTTTTTTCTTATTTATTTATTTATTTTTTCATCGGGCATCACTCAGGCAAAACTCTGGTATATTAATAAACAGAAAAAGTGATAGGGAAATATAAAAAATTACTTTTTCCTACCCTAAATGTCTTTAAAAACCCGTGGTAGTTTTAAAATTTATGATGGTCACGGGTTTTGAATTTTTTTTAATAGGTAGCAGTTACTAATAATTTTTAAATAGCCTCATAAACTTTTGAAGGTTTATATTTAAAGATTTTGAGATACAAGCCAGCTCTATATAACCCTTAATAATGCATTTCTTAATGAAACATATTTTTCATGTTCAACAATAGTTTAAAACATATTGCAAGTGGTTCATTGGTACTTTCGATATAAAACAAGTTACAGAGAATTGCGTCTAAAGTTCAAGTCAACTTTATTTTATCCACTACAATAGCGCTATAATATATATATATATATATATATATATATATATATATATATATATATATATATATATATATATATATATATATATATATATATATTTATACACACACTTAATATATACACATATAATGTTGCATATCAAGAAAAATATTTAAAAGTAATAGTAATAATATAATCCTTAAAAATGCTAACTTTTCATAAAACTATGACATGAAAAAGATACATTTTTTTGGCTGATTTTACTATTCGACAAGGACTTATGCACCGAAATTTACGTTTTCCTCAATTGCAATCAATTAAACAGTCCTTGTGATTCTTTTTTAATTCTATTTAAAAGTGGGCTAATTTTTAAATATTTTTCAGCGTATATCATGGTTACAAATTGTAACACGTTGGGTATTTTCATTTTATTTGTACCAAAGTAATGTGATTAGTAATTCTGCATGCTTTCTACGCGTCATAATACTTTAAGTTTTAGTTAAAGTTTAAAAACTTTTACAATTTAATTAAACTCTTTAAGATAAAGTTAGTGGTACTCCAAAAACGAATTTTGCATTATCAAGCTTCTCACGTGATTTCAACGTCTTTTCGTTATTATAACCGCTTCACGTGATTTCATGTTTGAAAGAACATAATACATTATGCTAATAATTTTAAAATGCAATATAATTTTATCATGTTTACTTTTTAAATTTAAAAATTATGAAAATTAGTTTTTTAAATGTTAATAATCTTTTTAGTTTTACACATTTAGTATTTTACATTCAGTAGTTTTAAGCAAGGAGATGACAAGAATTGAAATACTTTTTAAATTTTTATTAAAATATGACGTTTTCTATTTTTCAGGCACCTGATGCTGATTGTCGTGAAGAAATTGTGTTACTTCTTCTTAATGAAGGTAACATAAAGTATGAGATCAAAGCTAATGTAAACTCCCGGTTAGATGGTAAGACAGCATTCCATCTAGCTGCTGAGTATGGTTACCATGATTTACTTGAAAAACTAAAGCCCACAGAAAATGCAAAAATTAATGAGGTGACATCTCTAGGAGAAACAGCTCTTCATTGCATAGTCACAGAATTATATAATCTTAAATACTGTCCTAAAGGTGAGAATAATGAGCAGCATATCACAAATCTTATGTCATATGCTAGAAAACTACTTGAAGATGAAGGTTTCAATATAGATGCTAAAGACAATAGTGAATATACAGCTCTACATTTAGCTTATGCCTCACGCCAATGGGAAATCGTAAAAATGTTAGTAGAAAATAATGCAAACACTGATATTCTTAAAAATAGTGAAACAGCTAAAGATATCGAAATACCAAAAAACCTACAAGAGATAATAGAGAATTGCACAGAAAAGAAAAAAGATAAGGGAACTGATGAAACAATTCGATTGTCTGAAATTAGAAATGATTTATTTAAATTAGTTAACGAAGGAAACGAAACTAAATTTATCGAGAAAATAGAAGAAAATGAATCACTAAAAAATGCTAATGATGGACAGTTTACATTATTACAGGCTGCAATTAAAAAAGGGTTAACAAAAGCAACAGAAAAATTACTAATATTAGGAGCTGATATTAATGATCGTTGCGCTTATGTGCATAGCCCAGTTATGATAGCCGTAAACAATTGTAATGAAGAAATATTGAACGTATTATTGAAAAAGGAAGAATTAGATTTGTCATTAGTAAATTCAGGGGAAATAATGCAAACAGATTTACATTTAGCAGTTATTAATAACCACTCTAATTGTCAGTGTATCAAACTTCTCTGTGAAAACAAATCTGTTCAAATAAATAGTGTAGATTATAGAAATAAAACTGCATTGCATTATGCAATTGAAAATAACCAAGAAAATAATATTGCACATTTACTGAAAGAAAATGCAAATATGTTTATATTAAGTAATGCTGAGACTTGTGCTTTTGAAGAAGCAAAAGAAGAAACGTTGACTGATTATTTAGATGATCAAATTAAAATAGAAGGTCTTGCGAGTGATTCTTACACAATGACATTAGATTTTCAGTTTCTTGCTACTCCTACACAGAAAATATTTGAAAATAAATCGGAATCTGTTGAAACATATGATTTTAAAATTAATGAACATGAAAATAGCTCAGTAGATATGAAAAACCTCTTAATTATAGCAAAATCAAAATTCTGCAATCCATTACTAAATCATCCTGTCATTCATAGCTTTTTGCACTTAAAATGGCAAAGGTTTTTTATTTTATATTTTATAAATTTACTAATTCATACCGTATTCACTATCTCTTTCACTGTATATATCTATTACTTAGTCAAAGATTTGAACGAATTGCATGGCCTAAGTTACACAAGTGTTAACTTGCGTGATGAACGTATTAAGAACCCGATGTGGTATTTAAAAAATTGCCTATTACTAATAACATTATTAATAATTATAATTCGAGAAGCATTTCAAATACTTATTTCAATCAGAGAATATATTTCTTACATTGTCAACATAGCAAAATTTATTTTGATAATAATATGTTTATTATTATTATTCATATTACCTTATCATTACCATATAATTTCCATGTTGTCTGCTGTTGGAGTTATATTAGCATTTTCACTCTTGGTTGATTTATTAGGCAGTCACCCTAAACTAAATATATATTACACAATGCTATCTACAATTATCAAAAACTTTCTATATTGTTTTTTTATATATTTTTTACTAGTTGTAGCTTTTGGGATTTCATTTCACATTTTGTTTCAAAAATGTGAAAGCAAGAAGAATAACTGTTCTGAAAATATGTTTGGCTCAATTGGTACCTCAATATTTAAAACTATCATAATGCTACAAGGAGAATTTAATGCTGACAATATTAATTTTGATTCTGTTCCAATTACAAGTCATGTGTTTTTCTCAATTTTCTTATTATCAATGGTAGTTGTACTTATGAACCTACTGATTGGTTTAGTAGTTAGTGATATACAAAGTAATGAAAATAAAGCTTCTATGATTGCTACAATAGCACAGATCGAATTATATGCTAAATATGATATAATGATTGCTTTTTTTATAAATAAATATGGTAAATATCTTATATTTAAAAAACTATGCAAATTATTAACGGAAAACACTATTGTACTCAACAAATTTTTAAAAGTAAACAAAATTGATATTTCTTTTAAAAAACAAAACTTAAACTATTTAGGGGCTAGACACATATGGTATAATTTATTTTTTTATTGTTTATATTGTTGTAAGTATGTGTTTTTTTATTTTAACAACTCAAAATTTCAGAAAATGTGTGAAAACTTCTTTGCTTTGGATGGTATTACTTACGATTTATACAATGTATCTGATCGACGACGCATATTTCTCAAAAAATTAAAAGAGAAAAAAGAGGACGAAAAGCTAAAAAAAAAAACAATAAAAATTTAATTGTAGATTATTAAATGGGCAGAAACACAATAATATTTAATATACAAAATACTATTATATTATGTAGAAATTATTTTTAAAATTAAACTTAACGTTAAATTTTTAGATCGATGATTTGAAAATTAATGTAGATTCTGTAGAAACATATTTATACTAGTGGACGAAGTTATGCAATTTTTTACATACTTACGTGAATTGTTCATCAACTTAATGCATAGCTAATATTATATATAATAATATGCTTACTTTAAATTTTTATTATACGATTGCAATATTTTTAATGTATAATAATAAATCATATAATTATTTAGATAATTTCTTACAAATAACATATGAATATAAAAATAATTAACTTTAACATAATATACAAATTTGTCTATATAGTTTTGATTTGCTCGAGAGCTATTTTCTTGTAGCAAATAATTAAAAATAATTGCATTTTGTGTATATATTTATTTGTTAAAAATAAAGTGCACTAAGGCCATTATAGGAAGGATACTTGGTAATATCTATATTTTTTTTTCTACTTTTATTTTTTTTTCTGTTTATATTTAAAAAAAAATATTTGTATGTAAGTTAAATTTAATAATATACATATATTACTAAAAATATATATATATATATATATATATATATATTACATATATGTATACAAATAGAATGTCTATTGTCTACAATTTGAAATTTAAAACTTCTGTAAATGCTAGTAAAATATGCATAATAATATGTTTAGTTCTAAAAATTTGATTCAAATTGGTAACATTTCTTAATTTTGAAGTTATTTCTTCTATGCTGTTTAAGACGAAAAAAAAACTTCTAATTATTTACATTCTTATAATTTGTGGCTCTAACGGATATAAGCAAATTATTTAATTATGAATAAATGAAATCCATGAAATTGTATACATATAATATATTTTATGGTTATTTACTATAATAATTTTAATAATTCTGTATTATTACCTTAAGTGAACAAGCCGATAAGGTTCATATCTTGGCTTGTAAATTGTAAACAATTTTTTGATCAATAAAAAAAAAACAGTTACATTGCTATTTTTTATTTACTATTTTATCATTTATAATATTTTTTGCATAGCAAAATTTTAAGATGTAATACGCATTTAATTTAAATATGTTTTAATTAATTTTTAAGAAAATGACATAATTTTTTTATAATAGTAATATTGTTGTAAATAAGTAAACCAATTGTTATCTAGTTTTTTTTTTGTATATTTTAAGTACTTAATTTATCAGCTTCTAGAGCCGCGGGGTTGTTCTACCCAAATATAAAAATAGATACGGTGAGAAGACACTGAGTGTTTAACTACCGCTCATTTGTTATGCCATACCTAAATTTATCAGGAAGCGAATGATAAAAAATAATAAAAATAAAAGATAAAAAATTGGTATATATATATAACTAGGTACATAATTTTTTGTTTGTTTCTAATTTTAGTAGAACAATATTTTTATTTACTTGTAGATGGAAAAAAAAGTGAAATATGCTGATTTTGTTTAGTTGCAATTGTAATATTGTTTAAGCTTCCTAACACTTTCATATTGTTGATTATATATTGTTTATATATTATATATATATTTTATGTGAGTTGATTATATAGTGTTGATTAAGCACCCACTAATAAAACTTCATTGTCTTGGTGGCACTTATGTATGTATGCATTTTTTTATAAATAAAAATATATAAATATAAAAAATCTTTAAATTATTATAATGATTAATAAAAAATAAAAAAATTGACACAACATACCAATTCCTAGAAAAATAATACATAACAATTAACATTATTTAATATACATTGATTGTCTCAAAATTAGTTTCACTAAATATAGTGCAAGTACGCTATTTTTTCTTCACTGATTTATTTATTCTTCAAAATAATATTTATATTAGCTCGTTCTGCAAAGTCAGACTTCCGGCGCAACTTTTAGACATATGTTTATACGCGGCTTAAAAACATATGGTTGAAAACAATAGGACAGCTAAGTAAAAAATCAGGTGTGCAGTGGCGGGGGCTGATGTTGTTTTCAAAAGAAGAAAATAAAAGAGTTAAAATTAATAGTCAGAGATTGAGATTTTTGCTATTTTCCAACATTATAAACCACATTTGGCACTTCCTGAGATCATTTATTTCCTTTATTTATTAAGTTAAATGTAAGTAGATCATAAACATGAACAAAAAACACTTTTCACGAGTTTTTTCTCTTTCTTATGGACCCCGTGGATAAACAAACCGTACACAAATGTTCACAGCTGGCTATAAAAACATACAGCTGACCCATCCAGAGCAAAGACGAGTGCTACCTACTATATATCACATAAAACCAATGAGAATCACGGGATTTGTACCACGTGCTCAATTATATCCAATGATTATCTTTATCTCTGTGCATCCCTGTTTAAGCTTCTTTTGTGTCGACGTGATTCAACGAAAACATCACCTGTTTTATCAACTGTTAATTCCCTGCATGTTGTTAAGGTTGAAAAACACTACCAGGTTCATTTATACGCAGCTAAATACGAAGCATACAGTAGAGTAATATAGGGGAGAGAAGTAATAATAATAATATTATTATGTATGTATGTAGAATTATGCTATTTTGTTAAATAATATTTGTGGTTTACATTTTTACTATTCAAAGGTGACTAAGAAGAAGAAAGAAAGAAAGAAAGAAAGAAAGAAAGAAAGAAAGAAGAAAGAAGAAGAAAGAAAGAAAGAAGAAAGAAAGAAAGAAAGAAAGAAAGAAAGAAAGAAAGAAAGAAAGAAAGAAAGAAAGAAAGAAAGCAAGAAAGAAAGAAAGAAAGAAAGAAAGAAAGAAAGAAAGAAAGAAAGAAAGAAGAAGAAAGAAAGAAAGAAAGAAAGAAGAAGAAAGAAAGAAAGAAAGAAAGAAAGAAAGAAAGAGAAGAGAAGAAGAAGAAGAAAGAAAGAAAGAAAGAAAGAAAGAAAGAAAGAAAGAAAGAAAGAAAGAAAGAAAGAAAGAAAGAAAGAAAGAAAGAAGAAAGAAAGAAAGAAAGAAAGAAAGAAAGAAAGAAAGAAAGAAAGAAAGAAAGAAAGAAAGAAAGAAAGAAAGAAAGAAAGAAAGAAAGAAAGAAAGAAAGAATATATATTGCGTAATTTATAAAATAGTTTTTAATACTAAAGTTGGACAGAACGGACAAAATACTATAGTGCAGTAGGTGTAGTACAAATTTTTGAAAAGATTTGCTTCCGGTGCAATCAACAGCTGATCAGATAAAAAAATTACATGCTTTAACAGCGACTCAATTTTCTCCCTTTAAAACGGAGGGAAAATAAAGAGCAGCCAAATGAGAGTGCCTCTTTTTTTCCCAAACAACCAATCATTACTTCAGATCTTATTTTTTTCACTTAACTTTGCAGAACGAGCTATAGTTAATTTTTATTACTTATTTAAATTTAAAATATATTTATGCGCTTCAATAATAATTTATATAGCACATACATTATTATACTATATATTATAATACTATAATGTGTGGTATATAATTTTAACTTCCTTAAAAACAAGCCAGTGTGTACTCAACTGTGTATGCACATAAAATGTTAGCAAATAAGGTACTGCAGCGTCACAAAAATTCAATAGCAAGGTGTTTCTGCTTTCTCCCTCACACACACACACACACACACACACTAACACACACACACACACACACACATACACACACACACACACACACACACACACACACACACACACACACACACACACACACACACACACAGCAAACACACACACACACACACACACAAATACACACACACACACACACACTATCTCTGTTATCGTTTCCTGTCCAGCAAACATTACAGTGTGTGCTTCTGTTTACTCAAAATGCGGAAAAGGAAGTGCCGGAAAAGGAAACCACGTGACGGTAAAAGTGGTAGAAAACTTGATGCTAGCAGCAAGCTAACCTTGAGCTACCTGGAGCTACCTCCCACTTTTACCATCACGCGGTTTCCTCGGCCGGTCACTTCTTTTTCCGCAATTTGAGTAAACAGAAGCAGCCAGAGAGAGCGAAATGAAGGAGTCAAAGGAGTGCGTCTGTTTACTCTAAAAAACGGAAAAGGAAGTGCCGGAAAAGGAAACCACGTGACGGTAAAAGTGGGAGAAAAGTTGGTGCAAGCAGCAAGCTAGGCATGAGCTACCTCCCACTTTTACCGTCACGTGGTTTCCTCTTCCGGCACTTTCTTTTCCGCATTTTGAGTAAAATTAAGCAGTCAGTTCGTTCTATAAAGTACACACAAAATTGAGCCAGTTTCCGGAACTTTTTTCTTTGTTCAAAACATATGATCGTGACGTAGCTACCTGTTCACGACGTGTATTTGATTTTTACTTACCTATTATTCAAAAAAAAAAAACAAAAAAAAATCTTAAGTACTTTTTTATATTTGAAAATTGTTTTTATATTTTTCTTCATGTAAATATGTATCAAATATGCTTTATTTGAGAAAAAAATTACGTGTTTTGCTTGTGTATGAATTTGACTTCAGAATAAAATGAGAAGGCACCTCATGGCGCCTCATGTCTTTCGGACACTCTCGCCAGGCATGTACCGAGCTACAAGACGAGCCGTCTCACCTGTCGAGCATTTGCGACGGAAGTCAAGTTATAGCACAAGCAAAAAATGTAATTTTTTCTTAAATCAAACATTTTTGTTACATTTTTACTTGTTGAAAAATAATTATAATAATATTCATCTAATAAAACGTATGAAGGGAAATTTATTACTGAAATAAATCTTAATTAAAAGTCAAATACACGTCTCGAATATGCAGGGACGTCGTGATCATATGTTAATAACAGCTTGTTCTGTAAAGTAAAGTAAATCTCAACAGCAGTGATTGGCTGACCAACAAAATACGACAAATTCATTGGTTGATCTTGTTTTTTGAGCTAAAAAAATTGACAAAAATTGAGACACATGAAGAGCATGGAACTTTTGTGTGTGGAGTTTCTTTCATTCTTATCAAGTTCAAAGTTCTAAACGAAGAAATAACAATGATCGACCATATGTATAAACGTAGTAAACAGGTAACAAAGTCATAATCAGCTGTTATAACAAAGGAACATATCGACACAAAAGTTGCGCCGGAAGTCTGACTTTGCAGAACGAGCTAATAAAGGAAAAAATTGTGAACATTGGCTCAATTTTGTGTGTAGTTTACAGAACAAGCTAACATTGCAAGTTGAAGAGCAAAGAGAGAGAAATAAGTAGTAAAGGTGGAGAAGTCCGGTCAACTGGACACTACATTGTAGTTCTTACGCACAGTAAGCTATAAGGAGGCGGAGAAATGCAATTATCGGGCAGCCACTTTATTGGAGCGGCGTATTGCCTTATTGACAAATTTTATGAATTGTAGTGTGTGTGTGTGTGTGTATATATTATATATATATTTATATATATATATATATATATATATATATATATATCGAGGGCTACGCGGCATTTTGATACTAGCGCAATCTCCGCAGGTGCATTTTTGGCACATGTGTATTCTCCGCTCTCACCTTATTTGAAACATCTTTATACGCTTAGCCTGTACAGATGTGCCATTAGTAGGTGTGGCGTAAATTGCACATGTGCCAAAATTATATATATATATATATATATATATATATATATATATATATATATATATATATATATATATATATATATATATATATATATATATATATATATATATATATATATATATATATATATAGGGTGTATGCATTCATGTTAAAGTTGACGCCATGTTGGATCACTGAATAGCATGGGTGGCATAGGAAAATAACTCATTTTGCTAGTTTAAAAACACTATGCATTATTTTTGAGAGCATTAATGCGTTAAATATGTTACATTAGTATTTCATTTATGTGAAAAAAATAACAATAAAAAAATGTTAACTGATTTCCAAAAGAAAAATTGCCTAAAACGAAATTGTTCCTATGCTGAGCAATGTTATTCACTACTCCAGTTTGGCCTCCAAGAGCATTCAATATGACGTCATACGCATGCACCCTATATATATAGAGACAGACAGACAGACAGACAGACAGACAGACAGACAGACAGACAGACAGACAGACAGACAGACAGACAGACAGACAGACAGACAGACAGACAGACAGACAGACAGACAGACAGACAGACAGACAGACAGACAGACAGACAGACAGACAGAGACAGAGAGTATAAATGCGTGTATAAATATATAAGCTCTTTCTGTAAAGTAAAGTGAATCTCAATAACAGTGATTAGCTGATAAAAGTGAGTCGCATATTGAGACTGGAAGATTTTTTTTTGTGAAGTTTCTTTCACTATTATCAAGTTCAAAGTTCTGAAAGAAGAAATAACAATGATTGACCATATGTATAAACGTAGTAAACAGGTAAGGACGTCATAACCAGCTGTTTTTAACAAAGAATTATTTTCGAAGCTAGCTCAATATTTGTTTATAGTTAATATAAAACGAGCTATATACGACTTTTTTAGACGCCAAAGTTGGCAATGAAAGCACGCTTGTGTTCTCCGTACGTTGATGTTTATGTAAATGTTTCACAGATTAAACTGTAGAAGAGATATTTAAAGTTGACAGCTAAGTGTATAGATGTCTGCAAAAAATAAAAAATAATAAAAAAAATAATAATAAACGGTATTTTAATATACCAAATATTAATGTCAAAATTAGAATATCTGGGAGATATTTTTTTTTAAACCCTTTAATACGAAATTTTTAGTGTTCTTCAGTTTAAAGTTTTAAAATAAAATATACCGAATATGGCACAATATGTAGTATATTAATATACCCTTTAATTCTTTTTTTTTTTTTTTTTTTTTTTTTTTTTTTTTTTTTTTTTTTTTTTTTTTTTTTACAAAGGAAGGCAATTCAAGGTGGTTGTGGTCCACGTCAAGTCAGATGTTCAGCTCATCTCATTGCTATATTATGTAGAAATGTTGAGTGTTGACAGTTAAGTGTGTTAATATCTGAAAGAGCTAGGCAATGCATTCCTGGCAATGCAAAGTGGTCCACATTAAATCAGTAAATCCTTAGAAGAACTCACTAATCCACCTCATCTTATCCGTTTCTATTTAAAGGAGTAGGGTACCGACCTTATATCTAAAAAAAACTAGAAGTGTTTTGGGTCTAAATTTGGTATCATTGTGTCGCTAAGGGTCACACCTATCTGTGATATAAATTTCATGATGTTTGACCTTCCCGAAAAAAAGAAAAAAATTGTTGAAATTAACATTGGGGCTTATGGGCTTAAAATTTCAAAAAATCATATAAAATTAATTTGCACGGGGACCCCCAATTTTTTTTTATATATATTTGAAATTGTATCAAGCTGAAGTTTCATTGTGCAAAATTTCAGATTTTTTTGACGAGAAAAGTTTGAGTCTAATTGCCGGCGTCGGTCACCTACTTCCTTAATCGCACGTTATTAGGTTTATCCTGTTATGCTCTATAAAACTTATATAATATTTTAATTTTTGCTATAACGACGTTGTAATTTATTAACAATTAAGCTTAAGCATACTTAAACTAAGTGGTTGGGTCTTTTTTTTAATCAATTTAAAAATCGTATAAATTATTTAGGCATAAATATACACACAATTGTGAGAATATAATAATATAACAAGAAATGTCACTAAATATTCATATGTTATTCTTTTTTAAGAATTAATTCTCCCTGAAATTTAATGGTGAAATATTATTATCTAAATTATGTGTTTGCTAGTTAATAGCTTGTTCTGTAAAGTAAAGTGAATCTCAACAACAGTGATTGGCTGACCAACAAAATACGACACATTCATTGGTTGATCTTGTTTTTTGAGCTAACAAAATTGACAAAAATTGAGTCACATGAAGAGCATGGAACTTTTTTGTGTGGAGTTTCTTTCATTCTTATCAAGTTCAAAGTTCTAAACGAAGAAATAACAATGATCGATCTTATGTATAAACGTAGTAAACAGGTAACGAAGTCATAATCAGCTGTTATAACAAAAGAACATATCGACACAAAAGTTGCGCCGGAAGTCTGACTTTGCAGAAGGAGCTATAGTGTGTGATAGATTTTATTTAACCTAATCGACTAGAACACCTTGAATAAAAAACATGTCTAATATCCTAACATATACCTATATCAACGTTGATTTGACCGGAGTCATTGATTTCTCATTTATTTTACATTCACAAATGGCAAATGCAAACTATGACGTCACAGCTTACTTATTGTACTGTATGTTTTATAATAAATGGGACACGAAGGATTTAACGTATTTTTACCGAAGCACTAATACAAGTCGATGAATAACAATAAAAGAGGTATTCACTGTTTCACTTCTCCACCTTTTACTTGACTTCTATCATTTTGATGATCCAATTGGTGAAGATAGGAAACGAAGTCATCAAAGCGATGAGTAAACATCATGCAAACAAGAGAGAAGGAATAATGGGTGGGCGAGCATATTTTGGTTTGTTTTGATAAAAGTCAATTAAAAGGTGGAGAAGTGCAGCAGTGAATAGCTCTCTTATTGTTATTCATCGAATCGTATTGGTGCGGTAAAAATAAGTCAAATCCTTTGTGTCCCATTTATTATAAAACATACTGTACGTGCGCGTGGACCAGTAAGCTGACGTAAAGTCATCTTGTGAATGTAAAATAAAATCTAAATCAATAACTCCGGCCAAATTAACATTGATATTTAGCTATGTTAGAATATTAAAGACGTTTTTTTTTTTTTTTTTTTTTTTTTTTTTTTGTTCAAAGTTATCTACTTTTTTAATAAAAATATATACTTTTATTGACATAAAAATTTATCCTTAAACATATTTACAATTGTTTGTTTCCATATTTTATAACATAGAAATTATTAACATTATAAACAATAAAAGTTTTTTTTTTTTTTTTTAAACTACTGTACATACTTATTTAAGTATCCATTATTTGTAATAAATGTTTTGTGAATGGTTCAAATAAATATCAACAGAATACTGCGTACATTATTATTGTGTTTGATACCTTTTTTACACGTATATAGCTACTATACTTGTTTACTATATATATATATATATATATATATATATATAGTATTTTTTTTTTCGTAGTGGCAAGATAAAGTTTGGTAGATGATTTTTAATATTACATTTAAATTGTAATTGGTGCATATAGTCATTTTATCAAGAATATTCAGGATATATTTTGTTTGTAAATTACAATATTAAAAGTATTTATTTACAAGACACGTAAATTTAACAAGCGTCGACGCGAGTCAACCTATAAGCAAATTTGGTTCAATGTAAATAAATAAAGAAGTTCGCATTTTTTTTTTTTAAATTACATGTTAACGGCTCCAATTGTTTACATTAATCTTACTTTAGCGTATTTACGGGGGGGGTTTTAGGGGTCCGGACCCCCCCCGTCAGGTCTGAGAAGGGCCAAAAATTTGACATTTAAAAAATAAAAAATTCTGAAATAATTTTTTTTTTTTGAATTACTATCTCAATAATAAGCTCTTAAAGTGTTAAAAATAGATGAAATTTCATCAGTTATTCCAAAAAAAATCTCTGTACCTAAAATGAGAGTTACCAATAAAAAAACTAGACCCCTCTCTTTTATTTTATATATAATATACCCGTTGTTTCTATTTGTCATATCTTGTGTTATATTGTACTAAGGTCCAAAATTTTATTTTAACATACCGTTTAGTTTCTTTATATAAACACAGAAATCTTTTCCCACTTGTTTCATGCTCTTATTAGTGCAAAAAGTTTCGATAATTAAAATATAAAACTGATCGAACTGTCGTACTATATATTACTCTTATACTCGACAAATTTCACTTATACTCACTATACATTTATCTTAATCAGAATCTATACTGAATAACTCGCATTTTTATCCACTGAAAAAAAAACTACATTTTTGTTGTTGTATTGCAATTTACATTTTTGTTTATAAAATAACAAAATATAACAGCAAAAAAGTTATTAGAAGTAGAAGTTTCATCTTTCAAATAAATTGTGTAAATTTAAGTCGTATAAAATGAATAAGAAATAGTAGACAACTTGTAGGTTTAGTAGGAAAAAAATAATAAAAACAAAAGGCGGAGAGCACAAAGTATACTAACAAAGTGCTAGCAGATGATTTTGTTTTCCTGTCTTATTTTAACAATGCTTTCTTATGAGGGAATGAAGCACCTATAACTCTAGTTAAAAAATTTCCTGACACTGGAAATTTTACTGTATTTTGCTGAGAGCGTTTGATTTCCTGAATTTCAACAAATTATTTTTTCATCGTCATCCAAATGGCTTCATATCAGGCAAACAAAAGCTTATAAAGACGTGTAAGCTTGTAAAAAGGCCGCAGTAAAATTTCAGTATGAAGAAACTTTTCTAATTCCAGTATGCTTGATTTCCCCACAAGAAATTACGTTTTAAATTAAGACATAACACAAAGTCATCTGCTATCACTTCGATGGAATTGTTGGGTTCTGGGTCTGCTTATTTCTCAAAATTCTCTTTTGCAATTCTGCTTTTGTGTAACAATTAGCCTAATCCTTGTACGTTCAAAAAAATATGAATTATGCTTTTTAGAAAAAAAAATCTTTTAATTTTCTGCGCCAAAAAATTTAATTATAGAACAAAGTAAAAATTTTAATGTTTGCTACTGAATTTGGCTTCCGTTGGGCCTCATTCGTTAAAAAAAGGGATAAAATTTTAAAATAATAATTATAGCAGAAAATAAAAATAATCATAATTTTTAAAAACCGTCATCTTAATTTATTCTTAAAACTAAAAATCTTTCGATTAATAATGAAGAATTTCCAAGATTTGTGAACGTTACAAAAAGCCATAAGCAAATATTAATGATTAAATTATATTTAATATTTCCTTGGCTTTGAACGTTCACAAATCTTGGAAATTCTTCATTATTAATCAAAAGATTTTTATTTTTTAAGAATAAATTTAGGTGACTGATTTTAAAAATTAGGATGATTCTTATTTTCTGCTCTTATAATATTTTTACGTTAAAGGAAACAAATGCAAACCCAAAAAATACAAGATCAAAACAAAAAAATTGACTAGAAATATCGCACCAAATCGTGTATTTTCTAACTAAAATTTCAAAAAATTTTGCGGGGGATACCCCCGCACCCCCAGCAGGGGGGTGTCCCCCCCTGCACCCCCCCTCAATGGAGTGTTCGCCTTGGACCCCCCCCGTCACAAAATCCTGCATACGCCACTGCGCATGCACCCTATTTATAGAGACAGACAGACAGACAGACAGACAGACAGACAGACAGACAGACAGACAGACAGACAGACAGACAGACAGACAGACAGACAGACAGACAGACAGACAGACAGACAGACAGACAGACAGACAGACAGACAGACAGACAGACAGACAGACAGACAGACAGACAGACAGACAGACAGACAGACAGACAGACAGAGACAGAGAGTATAAATGCGTGTATAAATATATAAGCTCTTTCTGTAAAGTAAAGTGAATCTCAATAACAGTGATTAGCTGATAAAAGTGAGTCGCATATTGAGACTGGAAGATTTTTTTTTGTGAAGTTTCTTTCACTATTATCAAGTTCAAAGTTCTGAAAGAAGAAATAACATTAACAATGATTGACCATATGTATAAACGTAGTAAACAGGTAACGACGTCATAACCAGCTGTTTTTAACAAAGAATTATTTTCGAAGCTAGCTCAATATTTGTTTATAGTTAATATAAAACGAGCTATATACGACTTTTTTAGACGCCAAAGTTGGCAATGAAAGCACGCTTGTGTTCTCCGTACGTTGATGTTTATGTAAATGTTTCACAGATTAAACTGTAGAAGAGATATTTAAAGTTGACAGCTAAGTGTATAGATGTCTGCAAAAAAAAAAAAAAAAAAAAAAAAAAAAAAAAATTAAACGGTATTTTAATATACCAAATATTAATGTCAAAATTAGAATATCTGGGAGATATTTTTTTAAACCCTTTAAGACGAAATTTTTAGTGTTCTTCAGTTTAAAGTTTTTAAATAAAATATACCGAATATGGCACAATATGTAGTATATTAATACGCGTATACCCATTAATCCTTTTTTTTATTATTTTTTTTTTTTTTATTTTTTTTTTTTTTTTTTTTTTTTTTTTTTTACAAAGGAAGGCAATTCAAGGTGGTTGTGGTCCACGTCAAGTCAGATGTTCAGCTCATCTCATTGCTATATTATGTAGAAATGTTGAGTGTTGACAGTTAAGTGTGTTAATATCTGAAAGAGCTAGGCAATGCATTCCTGGCAATGCAAAGTGGTCCACATTAAATCAGTAAATCCTTAGAAGAACTCATTAATCCACCTCATCGTATCCGTTTCTATTTAAAGGAGTAGGGTACCGACCTTATATCTTAAAAAAAACTAGAAGTGTTTTGGGTCTAAATTTGGTATCATTGTGTTGCTAAGGGTCACACCTATCTGTGATATAAATTTCATGATGTTTGACCTTCCCGAAAAAAAGAAAAAAATTGTTGAAATTAACATTGGGGCTTATGGGCTTAAAATTTCAAAAAATCATATAAAATTAATTTGCACGGGGACCCCCAATTTTTTTTTATATATATTTGAAATTGTATCAAGCTGAAGTTTCATTGTGCAAAATTTCAGATTTTTTTGACGAGAAAAGTTTGAGTCTAATTGCCGGCGTCGGTCACCTACTTCCTTAATCGCACGTTATTAGGTTTATCCTGTTATGCTCTATAAAACTTATATAATATTTTAATTTTTGCTATAACGACGTTGTAATTTATTAACAATTAAGCTTAAGCATACTTAAACTAAGTGGTTGGGTCTTTTTTTTAATCAATTTAAAAATCGTATAAATTATTTAGGCATAAATATACACACAATTGTGAGAATATAATAATATAACAAGAAATGTCACTAAATATTCATATGTTATTCTTTTTTAAGAATTAATTCTCCCTGAAATTTAATGGTGAAATATTATTATCTAAATTATGTGTTTGCTAGTTAATAGCTTGTTCTGTAAAGTAAAGTGAATCTCAACAACAGTGATTGGCTGACCAACAAAATACGACACATTCATTGGTTGATCTTGTTTTTTGAGCTAACAAAATTGACAAAAATTGAGTCACATGAAGAGCATGGAACTTTTTTGTGTGGAGTTTCTTTCATTCTTATCAAGTTCAAAGTTCTAAACGAAGAAATAACAATGATCGATCTTATGTATAAACGTAGTAAACAGGTAACGAAGTCATAATCAGCTGTTATAACAAAAGAACATATCGACACAAAAGTTGCGCCGGAAGTCTGACTTTGCAGAAGGAGCTATAGTGTGTGATAGATTTTATTTAACCTAATCGACTAGAACACCTTGAATAAAAAACATGTCTAATATCCTAACATATACCTATATCAACGTTGATTTGACCGGAGTCATTGATTTCTCATTTATTTTACATTCACAAATGGCAAATGCAAACTATGACGTCACAGCTTACTTATTGTACTGTATGTTTTATAATAAATGGGACACGAAGGATTTAACGTATTTTTACCGAAGCACTAATACAAGTCGATGAATAACAATAAAAGAGGTATTCACTGTTTCACTTCTCCACCTTTTACTTGACTTCTATCATTTTGATGATCCAATTGGTGAAGATAGGAAACGAAGTCATCAAAGCGATGAGTAAACATCATGCAAACAAGAGAGAAGGAATAATGGGTGGGCGAGCATATTTTGGTTTGTTTTGATAAAAGTCAATTAAAAGGTGGAGAAGTGCAGCAGTGAATAGCTCTCTTATTGTTATTCATCGAATCGTATTGGTGCGGTAAAAATAAGTCAAATCCTTTGTGTCCCATTTATTATAAAACATACTGTACGTGCGCGTGGACCAGTAAGCTGACGTAAAGTCATCTTGTGAATGTAAAATAAAATCTAAATCAATAACTCCGGCCAAATTAACATTGATATTTAGCTATGTTAGAATATTAAAGACTTTTTTTTTTTTTTTTTTTTTTTTTTTGTTCAAAGTTATCTACTTTTTTAATAAAAATATTAACTTTTATTGACATAAAAATTTATCCTTAAACATATTTACAATTGTTTGTTTCCATATTTTATAACATAGAAATTATTAACATTATAAACAATAAAAGTTTTTTTTTTTTTTTTTTAAACTACTGTACATACTTATTTAAGTATCCATTATTTGTAATAAATGTTTTGTGAATGGTTCAAATAAATATCAACAGAATACTGCGTACATTATTATTGTGTTTGATACCTTTTTTACACGTATATAGCTACTATACTTGTTTACTATATATATATATATATATATATATATATATATATATATATATATATATATATATATATATATATATATATATATATATATATATATATATATATATATATATATATATATATATATAGTATTTTTTTTTCGTAGTGGCAAGATAAAGTTTGGTAGATGATTTTTAATATTACATTTAAATTGTAATTGGTGCATATAGTCATTTTATCAAGAATATTCAGGATATAATTTGTTTGTAAATTACAATATTAAAAGTATTTATTTACAAGACACGTAAATTTAACAAGCGTCGACGCGATTCAACCTATAAGCAAATTTGGTTCAATGTAAATAAATAAAGAAGTTCGCATTTTTTTTTAAAAATTACATGTTAACGGCTCCATTTGTTTACATTAATCTTACTTTCTTTATCCATCGACAAGCCTCAAATTTTTGCAACATGTGAATAATAAGCTTACTAAGAGCTTTTTAATTACCATCAGAGTAGAGAGACTTTAATATATGAGAGTTCATATATGAAAGTCACTACAAATTTAATGTTAATTTTAATATCGGTGTGATGTGTGTGAGAGAGAGAGAGAGCCAGAGAGAGAGAGAGAGAGACAGAGAGAGAGAGAGAGAGACAAACAGACAGACAGACAGAGATGAACAGGGATGGACAGAGATGAAAAATGAAAAGTTCCTAATGTTTTGAACTCACCCCAAACTTAATGATAACAGCTACCCATGATAAAATTTTAAGTACCTGTGACCATCAAAAAAGAGAATTTTTTTTTTTTTAAATTTACTAAAATTAACATGGTCTCTTATGGGACTAAAACTTCAAAAAATCATAATTCGAAATTTAGCATGGTGACCCCCAATTTTTTTTTTTTTTTTTTACATTTTTAAAGTTACCTTAAACTAATGTATCATCATGCAAAATTTCAGATTTTTCCTTATTTACGACTTTTTAGTCAAATCCCGTAGTAGCTGATTTCCCGCCTTAAAAATATGTCATATCACATGCTTGTGCGTGCATTTTGATTGTTTTTGTAGACCATTTCAATGTTTTTGCAAACAAAGTGTCTATTTCGTATTTTGCTTCACGTGACAAAAAAAAAAAACGAGATAAACATTTTTATTTTGCTACAAATAACAATAATAAAATAATATTTCATTTGTACCTAATATTAAAAAACACTCAATTCACAGTCTTTTTAACATTGTGTGTAAATAACATAGCTATGTAATTTTTTTAATACTGTGAATTGAGTGTTTTTTAATATTATGTACAAAATGACTATTTTTTTTATTATTGTTATTTAAAAGATTGACATCAGCGAGTGTAAAGCCCAGTGTCTTCACAAAAGGTAAGACAGTAATTTATTTCACCAGGAAAATTTCTTATCATCATGAAACCTCGCTCGATATTCAACATTCAAAACATATATATATATATATATATATATATATATATATATATATATATATATATATATATATATATATATATATATATATATATATATATATATATATATATATATATATATATATATATATATATATCGATGCTTCCGCGTCAAAAGCGATCATCTACACTTTCCAGATTTCCGACCAAACGACTATCTACACTTTCCGAGCAGCGCTGTAACCCGACTAGCCGCCATAAGCTTAACATTGCAGATGCTCGGCGGAAAGTGTAGATAGTCGTTTTGTCGGAAATCTGGAAAGTGTAGATGATCGCTTTTGACGCGGAGCCATCGATATATATATATATATATATATATATATATATATATATATATATATACGTCTCTTAATACTAGTTCGAGCGGATGCGGATACAGTGTAATTAATTATGTAAAGTCAACTGTGATTGGCTATTAGTTGGTTTATATAACACACTCTTTAATAGATTTAGCACCGCGGATACAGCTATATATATATATATATATATATATATATATATATACGTCTATGGTAACCGGACGATTTGTGACAGACAATTCGAGACAGGATAATTCGCTACCGGATGGTTAGTGACTGGACACTTCGCTACTGGACACTTCGCTACAATGAACGTTTTGCTACTGTGGACAATTTGCGACGGGAATATTTGTGACTATACTGAACTATCCTTGCGCTTGGTTGCCATGTTTGTGGTGCCTAATGCATTGATCAGCATAGTGGAAATATCATTTTTCTTTCTTCAATCCTGTTTAAATATAGTTATTTGCTAGACTTTTTTTTTATGTATTTTTTATAATATAAATTACAAGATTCATGCAGCTTTTTTAATTTATATTTTTAAAAATAGTTAAATTATTTATTGAATATTTTTTCCATTATTTTATTAGATTAATTGCAAGATGCAGTAAATTATTTTAATATTATATTTACTATATCTTTTTTTTCTTTAATTTTATTAATTTTTTTTAATACATAAATTGCAAGAGGCAGTTAACTATATTTAATATTCTGTCTTGGGTTCGATACCCAAAATTTCTATAACGATACTATATTCTAGCCTCACACTATAACGAAAACGATATCGATACTTTTTATTTTTTGAAAACTATAACGATACTATAAATACAACGATAATTTCACGATAACGATACTAACGATACTATTTTTTCAAAATTTTTAATAACATAATTTTTTTTTAGAATAGTAATAAAATGATAAAATTGCACTGATAAGATGTACTGCATGTACGTTTTAGATTTTATATCACATATGAATAACTTTGCATCTTTATAACAAAATCGGTGTGAGAAACAATTTGTTATGACTTAAAAATTACTTCTAATACGAAACTCAAAATTTTAATAATGTTAGATTGTGAAAAATTTTATAGAAGAGGGAGAAAAGTTGCCCCGTACTCTGCCCAATATCTCCCTTAATTTTCTAGAATTTTACTTTAATTTGTTTCAAAACAAACGTGACACAATAAACTTCTAATCATTATTGCAATTATTGCAAACGTAAGCAATAATGATTATTTATTATTATTTCCAAACTTGAGTAATCAAATTTAATAAACTTGTTTACTAAACATTACCAACCCGGTATGCTTAGACTACACGGCATGCACCGCACACCTTGACAATATGTTTATGAAAGACAGTTTTGTGCGTTTTGTCTACTGACTGTCTGTGAGCAGGTGTGATATTGTTCTGTACCTGCTACTCATAATCATACTCTGTACCTGCTTTTTCTCTTTCTCTTGCTATTTATTTATTTATTATTTTTTTTTTTTAGCTTTTTGCTTTTTTTGAGTGAATAAATTTTTAAAAGTTATCGTTATTGAATTTGACTGTAATCGTAGAAATAAATGTTAATCTATAACTATAACGATAGTTTTTTGCAAAATATTAATTAATCTATAATATATCTATAACGAACTATAGTTATAGTTATCTTATAGTTATCGTATTTTCGATAATCGACCCCAAGACTGTTAATATTATAATAGGTATGTTTTTTCTTTGTTTTTTCTTTTTTGTTATTATTATTTTAAGATAAATTGCAAGATGCAGCAGAAAACTATTATGTTATATGATTCCCTGTACTCTGTAACGCATTGTCCGCTGGAGCGAATAGTCCATTGGCACAAATTGTCCCTGTCGCAAATTGTCTTGTGTCACAAATCATCCGTTGTAGTCAATTGTTCAGTCGCGAATAGTTCAGTAGCATAAAATATATGTAGCGAATCGTCTGTTACAAATTGTCTGTCGCGAATTGTCCTTGTAGCGAGTCGTCCTAGATTCCAAATTATATAGGGATAAAAGAAAGAAAGATTTCGTGTGTTTGTCTAATCCCAGATGAATATATATGTAGTACCTTATTTTATGAGATTAAAACAATATTGTAAACGCTCTTTTTTTTTACATATGACTTCATACTTTAGGTTCATATGTAAACATAACAAATAACAAACAATCATAAAATAGGAATCTAGGACGACTCGCTTCAAGGACAATTCGCGACAGACAATTTGTGACAGACGATTTGCTACAAGTATTTTATGCTACTCTGGACTATTCGTACTGGACTGTTCTCTGAAGCGCAGTAACATAATGAACCTCATAATTTTATATACTATGTTCTCTATGAGTTAAATTAAATAAAAATTAAAAAATTTCTTTGAACTAAAAGCTTTCTTAAACTGACTTGTGAATCGCTCTCTTAAGGATACACTGACTTTACGTTTATAAAAAATATGTATATATTCTTTAAGAATAGAAAAATGATTAGAATAGGATTGCTTTACTCACAATTTATAATAAAAACTATAATTAAAATATAATTTATTTTATATTATAATGTTTGAAATAAAAATAATAATAATAATAATTAAAATAATAAAAACAAAAATCTTAATATTGTTTTAATAAGTTTTATTTATTTTATTGTTATTAAACAGATAATAATAATTTTGTATATGATTTTTAATTATGTATATATAATATATATATATATATATATATATATATTATATATATATATATATATATATATATATATATATATATATATATAAATATTGTTCATATATATATATATATATATATATATATATATATATATATATATATATATATATATATATATATATATTATATATATATATATATATATTATATATATATATATATATATTATAAACACATGGTACATATTATATTGAACTAAACACTACTACTAGGCCAAGAAAAATAAAAAAAAGTGGAAAAAAATTAGGACAAGTCTGAGTTTTTCAGGGTTGGTAGAGACCATTGCCCCAAGCTTTCTACCAAAACTTACCAAAAATTGTCCGTGAGCTTTTCCGGAAAAGCGGAAAAATCTGCTAAATCGTAACTAATGAAGATACCTTAAAAATTCAAACGGATTCTTATTTCTCGGATCAAAATACACTGGAAACACATATTTTCCAAAAAATTATGTCAATAGTAATGGCGGTAGAATTTTCCAAAGTCATCACTTTACCACTTCAGCTATTTTCTCCACATTTTCACAATTTGTATAAAATATTGAAACTATAGACCATAATGATTAACACAGTTTATTGTAAAGAATGTAGCAAACAAAATTAGATATGATTTATTAAAATATCTCAATTTATAACAGAGTTGTGCCATGGTTTGCGCAGCATGCTTTACCTATAGATTCTCCTGCTTTTCCGGGCATAACTCCGTTATAAATTGAGATATTTTAATAAATCATATCTAATTTTGTTTGTTACATTTTTTACAATAAACTGTGTTAATCATTTTGGTCTATAGTTTCAAGTTTTTATACAAATTGTGAAAATGTGGAGAAAATAGCTGAAGTGGTAAAGTGACGACTTTGGAAAATTCTACCGCCATTACTATTGACATAATTTTTTGGAAAATATGTGTTTCCAATGTATTTTGATCCGAGAAACAAGAATCCGTTTGAATTTTTAAGGTATCTTTATTAGTTACGATTTAGCAGATTTTTCCACTTTTCCGGAAAAGCTCAAGGGCAATTTTTTGGTAAGTTTTGGTAGAAAGCTTGGGGCAAT
>OX439133.1:2528012-2540512 GCA_949318235.1 Ecdyonurus torrentis | reverse complement strand
ATTCATGGATAATAAGGTATAGTAATTATCAGTCTAGTATTCTAAATGATAAAAAAGTAAGTTGACAAGGGATTTAAATTGAGAGGTTGTAACGCCTGATTTCGCCCAATATAAAGCCACGCGCGGCTTAATTATATACGCGTTAATTATTATTATTGTTATTGACCAACAGAGTACAAATATTAAAGTTAAAGAATGATGACTTACATGGTATAATCAAGAAGCTCGCTCAGAGCCTGGTTATGAAGTAAAATATGTATTTTTAGTGAACGTTCGTATTATACATAGGAATCAAGAGTTAAGGAGAAGTGGTCACCAACATAAGGGTTATAGGTTATCATCTCTCATATGTTTAAGGGGAAATATTGAAATATCATTTACATGGGATAGTATTGACTACTTGTTCGCGAGCTTTGGCGATGAAACTTGCAAGGATAGTGTATTTTCGAAAATAACGTCAATTACTTTGATATTTTACTCGAAGAGATGTGAAAAAATTTTTTTTTTTGGTTCATTTGAAATATGTGGTTTTAAATGTAAATGAGCCGTAAAAGGCCTAAAATTGGTAGTTAGAAGCTATAATTTTTTGTATGTCAATTTTGACCTAAAATACACGAACTCTGTAAGTTTCATTGCCTAAGTGCGCGGACAAGTCAATACTATCCTTTGTTAATGTGCTGTGCCTTAAAAAAATTAAGCAAAAATATATAAAAAAAAAAGGTTAAAAGGTTATCGGCTGTTTTTGAACTGAATGCGCTCTACCACAATTTTGACAGATAATAATAATAACAAAAAGTATTTTTAATAATATATATAAATTAAAATATATAGTAGACGGAAAATAATAAATACTTAAGTTAGGTATTAAATGTTATAAATGTAATAGGTAGACATAGAAGCTAGAACACAGGTATTATTATACTACAATAATACCTAATGCAGGTGCAATATGTCAATGTAATAGGTAGACATATAAGGTAGAACACAGGTATTATTATACTACAATAATACCTAATGCAGGTGCAATATGTCAATGTAATAGGTAGACATATAATAAGGTAGAACACAGGTATTATTATACTACAATAATACCTAATGCAGGTGCAATATGTCAATGTAATAGGTAGACATATAAGGTAGAACACAGGTATTATTATACTACAATAATACATAATGCAGGTGCAATATGTAAATGTAATAGGTAGACATATAAGCCAGAACACAGGTATAATTATACTACAATAATACCTAATGCAGGTGCAATATGTAAATGTAATAGGTAGACATAGAAGCTAGAACACGCAGGTATTATTATACTACAATAATACCTAATGCAGGTGCAATATGTAAAAGTAATAGGTAGACATAGAAGCTAGAACACAGGTATAATTATACTACAATAATACCTGCTAATGCAGGTGCAATATGCTACAATAAAGGTGTGACTCACTTACATTAAGTGGTATTGTAGTTTATAACTACCTGTGCCAAATTCAAGTGTACCTATTGCAAAATACACTTTTCATGTACACACCTGCCATAAGTAATAATTTTTGTTCAGTGCTGTAATAAAAAAATTAACTTTTATTAAACTTAACTGACCACTTTAATTAACACTTCTTTGTTATTAAAAATAATAATAAATATTTTATTAGCACCCTGACAGTTATTTTAAATACGTATATGTATATGCGTGTTTAACATAACTATATATATATATATATATATATATATATATATATATATATATATATATATATATATATATATATATATATATATATATATAGTATATAGTATATATATATATTACTATATACTATATATAGTATATAGTTATATAATGAATAAATGACTATTTATGCTGCACGTTGGATACTCTTTGTAAATTTCAATCACGAATTCTATTATCATGACTATTAATTGTATAAAGAAGGGATTTCCTTGTATTATAATTTATTCATCATAAAAAAGTTACGTGCTATTATTTAGAACCTACGTAAATATACTATGTGACTATATAGTAAGTAATGGAAGATAGATGTCATTTTTATGTTAATTAAAACAATTTGTAAACATAAAGGCATATACCAGAAGAAAACATATAAAATACTTAATGGGTCTTAAGGGAATAGACCGGAGAAAAACATAGGCATTTATATCACAAAACACTTGATGGGATTTACATAAATAACATTAATTTGTCTCAAAACCCAACAGTAGCCCCGTAGCAGTGTTCGGAAATTTCGATTTATGCAACCCGCACAACATTTTCATACTAAATTTTCCATGTTTCTGACGTCATAAACATGAATTTTCACGTAAATTGCATACTTTACAATATTCTCACGCTCTCTTGTGGGGCTACATTAACATTCTGGTAAATATTGTCATCAGTTTTGAAGATCCCATTTCGTGTTTATTCATTAAAAAGCACATGTTGTTTTATGTGGTCTATGGCTTTAAGGTATATCTGCAATGACAAAAAATTTACGTAACTCTTATGTGAAGATGGATGGTTCACTACATAAATAACGTGTTTAGTGGTAGTATACAATAAATGGACTTCAGATAATTCAATTAAAAATAGGGGAAAATAGATAATATTGAGCTATACTGAGCTGGTATAGCCGAGTGGTGAAGGCAGCTGACTCGTAACTGTGTACTCCTCACCGAGTATAGGTTCAAGCCACTGCTGGGTGCGTACGTCAAGTGTGAGAGCACAACACGTTGCACGATGCATGTTTACATGCATTCTATGACGACGCACAGCATTCGGGAGGTGCATGATTGATGTGATTGCACCGACCAGCCTGCCTAGATGTTTCCACGGTTTCTATAGGCTGTCATGGTGAATGCCGGGCTGTGTACTTAGGCCGTGGCTGGCCCGTGTGTGTTTTTTCATTAATTGGAAAGCCATTACCGGTCGATAAGACAATGTCTTGACTGGGATTGGTGTAGCAGATAACACTATATGGCAAGTAAAAAAAATATATATATACAACAACAACTAAAAAATGCATCTAAATTTACGAGATTTCTAACGCTATATTAAGAATTCTAGAGTGGGTAGGGGTTCTGCATAAGAAAGAAAACATTTTTGACAAAAAAATTAATTTTTGTCATTCTGTAAGAAGCGTACTAAAACGTCGTTAAAATTAACGACAAAGAAATAAATTTTAAAAAATTCTGAGAATGAAGAGGCTTTCATTATTTTGTCTCATTATTTGGCCTTCTATAATACCCCTGCATTTAATGGGTGGAAAGGCCTAAACTGTACAGACAGGCATGTTATTACCCGTTATGCGGTGCATGGTTTCCACCATGTAATCTGTCAGATTAAAGAATATCACGAGTGTAATGATAAATGTGTATGTTTGTTATGTGGTGGCCTATGTACTAGGTACCACTTACTTCAGTGTCCATCTCGGACCCTATCATTAAGTCAATATGCAAAAATGTAGACTTATAGAGTGAAATGTAAATATATATGTATAAGTACTGTACACCTTGGTGTTTAATAAATAAAATAACTATTTTGTCTCAAAACTTTATTAGCAGCACCGTAGCATTTATCAGAAAATGTTGATTTGAGCAAACCGCACAATATTTTCGTATTAATTTTTACTTGTTTATGACGTCAGAAACAGAAATTGCATACTTCAACAGTATCACTCTATTGTTGTATTACATTTATATGCAGTTAAAAGATGTCATCGGTTTTGTAAGTACCATTTTGTATTTATTTATTTAAAAAAAAAAAAAAAAAAAAAAAATGTTTCATTAATTATGGTTATGGTCTTTGACTTAAGGCGGTGGGGGACCGACTTGGACCGGAAATCGCTAAAAGAAGAACTATATTTTCCCAATAATTTTTTGTACATGAATTAATTCCAATAAAACAAACACTATAATTTTCAAATAAAATCAAGTAAATTTAAAATATAATTTTTTATATCAAAAAAAAAAAATTTAATGATATTTTTAATTGTAAAAAAGTTTCTAATTTGACTAAAATTTCCCGTTCAATTTTAAATTTCCACATTTCCATGTTATCTTTAAAGTGTAATAACTTAAATATTTGATCGTGTTTTCACATGTTTGACATAACTAAATTTTTAAGTAACATTTCTTCTTTACTTTGTGTTTTATTATTATTCGCAACCGTCCTAGTTTGCGAGATATCAGTCGGTCACCTACCCCCTTAAAGCCGTTATCAACTTACTTTTTTATCATTTAGAATACTAGATTGATAATTACCATACCTTAATATCCATGAATTAGTCACAAAAACGTTGATTTTGTATTTATTTTCATTTTTTAGCGGCTATTTTACGCATCTGACGTCACTATGTATACCAATGGGGTCGTGATAGGGGCAAATAACTAAGAGAGGGGCTTAAATTGATCACGTGACCAGAGCGGTTCATTGTGACGTCAGATACGTGAAATAACCGTCAAAATGAAAATAAATACAAAATCAACGTAGTGGTGTCTAATTCATGGATAATAAGGTATGGTTATTACAATTACGAATCTGGTATTCTAAATGAAAAAAAGTAAGTTGACAAGACCTTTAAATTCTCATCATTTTTTTAAAATAGTTTCAGCCTGTATTTAGGAAGAGTTCAAGTATCAATGAGGATCACAAAATTTGTTAAAGGGGGCATTTTATTTTGTATATTCTAAAAGGGAACATCGTTCTGAGTCAAAATGGATATGTGAATTTGTAACTTTTGAGTTTATAAATTATTTTTATATAATTTTTGAAAGCCGTGAATCGGGCTGTTAACTTTTTCATCATATAAATAAATTGACACCCATGACGTCATTTTTCTATTTTTAAAAGTTAATTAAAAAATCTAAACGTACTAAAAAAAAAAAAAAAAAAAAAATTGCAAATATAGCAATCGATTCAAGAAAAGTCTTCTTTTAGAATATGAAATAAAATAAAATTTTTATTTCTTTCTCATCCTCTGTGCCTGTACAGTTATTTTACTAAAAAATGATTTCTAAAATTGACTTATTGCTATACAGATTATTTTTATTAATAAAAAATAAGAGTACATACATAAGTCCCACCAAGACAATGAAGTCTTATCGGTGGGTGCTTAATCAACATAATATAAAAAATTGTTACTTAGCATAAACCATATTACAACAGTACATAAAAGCAAAATCAGCACATTTTATTTCATTTTTTTTATATACAGTATATTTTTATTAAAATTATTATTTTATAATTATTTTTTATCAATTAGAAAAAACAAACAAAACAATTATAACCTAATTACATATATACCATCTTTTTACCTTTTCACTGATTTCAGGTAACGCTAAACTTCATTTAAGTGAGTAAGGTACCGACGTCGGCCATTAAACTCAAACTCTTTTCGTCAAAAAAAAATCTGAAATTTTGCGTAATGATAATTCAGCTTGAAACAATTTCAAATATATAAAAATTTTGGGAGGTCACCGTGCAAATTAATTGTATATGATTTTTTGAAATTTTAAGCCCATAAGACCAAATGTTAATTTCAATAATTTTTTTTCTTTTTTTCGGGACGGTCAAACATCATGAAATTTTTGTCACGGCTAGGTGTGACCCTTAGCTACACAATGACACCAAATTTAGACCCAAAACACTTCTATAGTTTTTAGATTTAAGGTCGGTACCCTACTCCCTTCATTAACATTTAACAACCAAAATGGATATCTTTTACTCGATAAAAGTTCATAATTATGGTCGTTACTTGGCAATTTTAATTTCTCTCTCTCTCTCTCTCTCTCTCTCTCTCTCTCTCTCTCTTGCTACACTCTGGCCAAAAGAAGGTCTTTCCCGCCAAAATCTGTATCCGCGGTGCTAAACCAATCAGAGAGCGTGTTATTAACCTACTAGCCAATCACAGTTGACTTTACATTGTTAATTATACTGTATCAGCTTGAACTAGTATTGAGAGAAGTGTAGATATGTGTGTGTTTTTTATTATAGCTCGTTCTGTTTATAAGTATAGTGAATCTCATTAACAGTGATTGGCTAACAAAGAAAATAAGACACGTTCATTGGTTGATCTTGTTTTTTGAGACGATAAAAGTAAGTCGCATGAAAAGCATGGAACTTTTTATTTTTAAGTTTCGTTCATTCTTATCAAGTTCAAAGTTACAAACGAAGAAATAACAATAATCGATTATTATGTATAAACGTAGTAAACAGGTAATGACGTCATAATCATATGGTTTTACAAAGGAACATTTTCGAAGGTTGCTCAACTTTTGTGTGCAGTTAAACCCTCAAGATGCCGGACTAAAAATTTTGCGTGGAAGGCCGAACCCAGTGCACTAGACCCTATTTCTATAATTAAATATTTCAAAAGGTATCCATTGTACAAAGCTCAAATTTTTATAGACGATCCAAAATTTATTAAGCTGTATAGCAAAATTATTGTAACATTTTTATCGCAATTATGGTAATAGCGAAAAATTAATAACTGAAATTACTTTTGTCCATAAGAAATACATTGACCGCAATTCACAATTTTAAACCTCATCAGGTATTAGAGAGGTCGTGTGCCTAAGGTTAGAAAAAATAGAGCAAGGGATGCGCGATTATATAATAAAAAAAAAAAAAAAAAAACTTTTTATGATGCGAGGGGTCGCTAGAAAATTTTACTTTTATAAGAAGAGAAATCTCGAATCTAAAGAATAAAATTTAAAATAGTAGTATATTCCTTCTCATCTCTCTTGTCATATTAACTCAAACAAATTAATTTTTTTTTTTTTTTTTTTTTTTTTTTTTGTAGAAATTAAATAAAGTAAAAATCAAAATTTCTACTACGTACGACATAACCGTTTAGCAGAATGTTTTTTTTTTATGATATTTTTAATTTAAATTATTAAATTATATTCAAATATGCATATTTTTATACATAATTTCTCTTACAGATCTAAAAATCTTTCAGAGGTAGATATTTGCAATATATGGCATTACAAATTACAGAGATGATATATTTTATACTAGATTTTAACAATTACCATTTTTATTTTATGACGTTATTTAGTACTGCGTTTTTTTTTCTTTTCTTACCACACTACACGCGTATTTTTTTACACCTTTTATATATTTATTTTCATTAGCTGGTGTATATTATAAGGACATGAATGAAGCATCAAAAGGGCCGCATCGTGTTATAATATATAATAATAATTAATGCAAGAAGGCAATAAAGCTTTTAACATCCCTTATTTTTTATCTTATACCTAACATTATTTTTCTTTGCGAAAAAAAGGTCCCCTCTTTATTTTTGTAACCTCAGGGTAATAAAATTTTCACTCCAAAATGATCGACTACTCAAGGGGTGACCTTTTATATTTTTTATATAGAGCAGGTATGCAGATGTCCCAGACCCGGTACGGCTGTCCACGCAAAATCAAAACTTTAATTAAGAATTACAATTAATGCAATCATATCTGCGCGCTCAACTTTTTTGTCAAGATGTAAGTCAACACTTTGAGGAAGTAACAAAATTTCATAATTTTTGAGCAATTACAAAATATTTAAAATTAAAAAAACTAACTCAAAAATGAGACAGACCCTGTCCGAGCGCTTAAGGGTTAAAAATACTAGCCCCCGTAAGCTGCGACGCTAACTAACTAGTTAAACCGTAGTTAAGTTGCTATTTTGATTGTTGAAACAATTAAAAAAAGATAACTAAGGTTTAACTAGAGGTTGCCAGCTTACAGCCCTAAGCAATATTTTTGCGAGTTCATTGATGCTGTAAATAGGTTGCATTATATAGTATCTCAAGTATGTGAGAAAAATAACAAATATCAGAAAAATTAACCAATTTCCCAATAAAAATAGACGAAAACAAAGTTTGTCCTATGCTGGGCAGTGTTATTCATTACTACAGTATGGCTTCGAAACGTGTATTTAATACGACGTCATCCGCATTAAGTCACCGGATTAACTTTGTTAATCATTTCAGAATCAATTAAAAACAATTTATGGCATTATTTTTTGTAATAAAAACTGAAAATTGAATTGTGTAGACCATTTCCATTCATATTTAAGAGCCGCCATTTTGTTGGTTAGAAATAAACAGGGTTGCATAGGAAAAGTGAAATATTTTTTTTAAAAAAAGGAAAAAACGAAGCTTCAAAAAATATTATAGAAACCGTAGAAGAATATGAGAAAAATGATTTTCCTTAAAATAAACGTTTATTTGCACAAAAATGAGGTTGCCTTTATGCTGTGAAATGCATTAGGTACCACAAACATGGCAACAAAGTGGGAGCATGTGCAACTGCTCCATAAATTTATTAATGTTACAGACACGATTTTCTGGTATTCTTGACTTTTTTCTTTTATTACTTTGTAATTTTGAAGTAAAAATGAGTACAAAATGGAGAATCTGAAGTCGTTTAACCGTTAGCAATTTTTAATATTTTTTTCTTTTTTCGAAAAAAAAAATCAACATTTTTACACCATTTGTCAAAAAAAAAAAAAAAAAAAAAAAAAAAAGAAGAAGAAGAAGAAGAAGAAGAAGAAAGAAAAAAAAAAGGAAGAAAAAAAATTGTATAATTTTCTTTCAAAGTAATCTAAATTTATAAAAAATTTCAAAATTAAGACGAAATGTACTGTGATGTGCTAGTTTATTAGTTTAAAAACTAGAAAATATTGCATTTCTTTTTAAAATTATAATATTATTATATATAGTAGATGATTTTTAAATAAGTTGAAATAAACCTCCAATAAGCTACTGACATCTACTTTTGAAGTATGTTTCTCTGGCATATAAGAATGACATAGTATGAAAGTGTTTGCTGTAAATTGGCTTTTATTTTAATAATTTTCAATTTGATTGATTTTTTTTACCCCTTTTACCTGCCTTTCTTTTAGTTTAATAATATTTAAATTACATAGTTATCATTTAGGGACAAGTTATGAATTCTAGGTTCCAAATAATAATAATAAAATAAAAAAGTTTTTTATTGTTGGTAAAAAAAAAATCGGGTAAAGTGTTTTATTTTTTTAATGTAATTCTTTTATTATTAAAAAAAAAGAAAGAGAGAGAGAGAGAGAGACTGCACTTTTTTTGAACTAATATTTTAAATATTTGAATTTAATTTTTAAGGCAATTAAATTAGACAAAAAGCAATAATTTATTTATATTATATTAAAAAATTAGAACTACAAAATAAAAGTAATAAAAAATTTGTTATTAAAATCAGATATTGAAGTTTAATGTTAAAAGTACAAAAATTAAATTGAAACTTTCGGAAACTTTCTCTCTCTCTCTCTCTCTCTCTCTCTCTCTCTCTCTCTCTCTCTCTCTCTCTCCTCTTTTTTTTAATAATTTTCAAAACTTCAGTAAGTAAGTTGTCATAATTTTTTAAGTACAGATAATTTCAGAAAATTAGTTATATGTTAAATTTTTTCCATTTTTTCTAACATAATGCAAAATCTAAATAATAACAATTTTAATAAAATATTTTATTTTTAAGGCATGAAATAAGGTATCACATAAATAACACTTAAATTATTTTTTTACTTCTTTAAACAAGGCTGGTTCTTTATGTTTATTGTTTCAACCGGAATTTTCTCAAAAAAATAAATAATTAAATAAATAATAAAAAGCATGAGATAGAGGCAAAAACACGTTTATCTTTTTCGGGTCAGGCACAGGGCAAAATAGTTTGAACCCTAAATATTTATTCCTCTAAATTTTGTTATGCGACTTAAGAAACGTACAATAATGCATTCAAAGAAACAGGAGATGAAAATGTTAAAAAAAAAAAAAAAAAAAAAAAAAAAAAAAAAAAAAAAACTATTACAGCAACGAAAGAAAGTTAAAAAAAATATATATATGGACTGATTTGTAAAGAAGTTAAAATAAAATTCTAAGTAACGGAAATTATTCTTTATTTTTTACATTGTCTGTCTGGTTCCATAGCAACTCGGTTCGTCAAGTTAAAAATTTTCAAAAATTTACAACTTTTACAGTGTTTGGGTAAAGTTTTTTTTTTTTTAAGTTCAAAACGTTCAATAAAAATACAAAGAAATTAATCTTAAAACAAAATTTTACAATATCAAACATGATTTTTATTCTATTTGTCAAATGAAAAAATCCTGCATACCTTTATAAAAAAAAGATAGATACTGCTTCCCTATTAAAAATTTCATTATTTCTAATTACGATTTCTAATTAGAAAGGTCCAAATCTAGGTAGAAAAGCACCATTTCTAATTAGTTTTGCATTATTCTAATTAGAAAAGTAATATTCTAATTAGATTTGCTATGTTCTAATTAGAACAAGTTTCTAATTAGAATTAAAGGTCCATTTCTAAGTGGAAAAGCACCAATTCTAATTAGATTTGCTTTATGTTCTAATTAGAATCAAGCTTCTAATTAGAAGTCTAATTAGAATCAATATTCTAATTAGAAGTCTAATTAGAATCAAGATTCTAATTAGAAGACTAATTAGAATTAAGATTCTAATTAGAAGTAAATTAGTTAATATTTATAAAAAATATAAAAACTTATTTTACACAATTTCTAGGATTCTATGCAAAAAATTAAAAAATACATAAGAATAAATAGTGTTTATTTTTTATTCTGTAAATAGAATCAACGAAAAAAAAAATTTCGGGTTTTTTTATTTTTGCCCAAAAAGTGCGTTTTTTTCGAAAAGTTGCCAACCCGTTAGAAATTTTTTTGCGTTTTTGGATGTATCTTGATTTTAAATACCCAGATCAGTCATCTAAAATTTTAAATAGTAAGTATTTGTTAATTAATTACGAATTAACTTTGGTTCTTTTCACCAAAACTTGAAAAAAATTCTAAAGCAATGTCTATTTCTAATTAGATCGAACATTTCTAATTAGAATTATTTCCAATTAGAATTATTTCTAATTAGAAATTTGCTCAAAATCTGAGTAGAAATTTTTTTTGTTTCTAATTAGAAAATCCTAATTAGAAATTTTTAATAGGGTTATTAACAGTTTTCGTGCCAGTTTTAAGGTAATTACTAATTCTACCATTTTTTTTATTTAGACTTTTTTTTTTTATAATAAATTCGTTAGATACAAAATAATTTTTTTAGAATCTAAAGAGAAAACTATTTACCGTTAAAGATCGAAATTACGTTTATACTAACGAGTTACTCTTTAAACTTTTTTCAAAAAAATTATAATTGGTTTGTACTAAAGCGTTGTTTATATTTGTATCTGAATAATTACTTAACTTTGTGTTTTCCACGTTTATACCATTTTTAAGCAAAAATAAGTTACAATTTTTGTTACCATTAAAAAGAGTATAAAAAAACTCGGTCTCTAAATGTTGCTTTTCGATTAAAAAAAAAAAATATTTTTTTTCAGTTTTTGATCAGAAATTATTAAAAAAAAAATGAAACTTTTTCGATTCCTTAAATTTGCCGTAAATTTGCACAAAACTGCGTTAAGTCATTCGCCGGTTTCTTACAAACCCGTTATTTTCCACAGCCCTAATTTTTAAGCTAATCTAAATTGCTTTAGAAGACGATTTTCATAAAATCCCGAGTCATTATAATGAGAATTTCTATTATGTATAAATTATGAACATTTTAAGATATGTAATAAATGAATAATAATTTTAAAAAATTACTTACATGGTCTAAATTACTGGAGGTGTCTCGTTCTTGCTAGTCACAGAAAAAGTAACAAAGTACACCCAGTTAGGTATATATATAGAGAAGGTCCATACCATAAAAGGTTTGTGCGCAGCTCAAAACTTCCCTATTCAAATTCTATTTGCGATGGATTGTACTTTATTTTTTAGCCAATAGCATACATTTGCCCATCCCTCCCTTCCAAAGTTGAGGTGCCACAAGGTACTATATTATACAAGATCAAGACACCAATTGGTTCCATGTTAAATAGTTGCCTATGTTAAAGCATAGGATCCTCACAGTTTCACCATCAGGTTACGCTAGTGTCGTTTTGGACCATGCCATTTGATTACAAAGCAATTCAAATATTTCGCGGTTGTCAAAATCGGATACCAAAATCATCGCGTCTCCATATCATGTATGTAGAATCTTGAGTTTAAAAATCAGCTTTATTGCCCTGTATCATAAGTGTCAAAAGTATTACCAATATGTGGAACAAAATATGACTGGGTGAAATCAAACAGAGAATTTAATTAAATATTTATACTCCATATTTGTACTTTGAACTGTAAAAAAATACAATCTGCACATAAATATATAAATAATAAGAAGTTTTGTGTCTCTTGTTCGTTTTCTCTGCCTTAGACAGTAGCTCCAGGTAGATACAAAGTAAAAAAATCACCAATGACGTCATTATTGAGTCATTTAGCATGGATTGATGACGTTGTGAATAACTATCTTTATAGTGAATTTCTCAAAGCAAAGAAAAATTTAAAAAAAAAATTATACCATGAAAAGATAATTAATAAAAAAATAGGCTCTTGTAATTGGAGATAGAACTTTTAGCTGCGTAAA
>OX439133.1:2442088-2522812 GCA_949318235.1 Ecdyonurus torrentis | reverse complement strand
GTCTATACAATACTATAATATGCTAAGGGTTGACTGCCGAGGGTTACCTCATTATATGGAACCCAGTAAACAAACATGTGAATTAAAACTCAATTACTATAAAATCTTACTATATCTATAATACATAAAGTATTTGCAATCGCATGTATGTATAGTATATGGCAAAAACAAAACACATCAAGTAAAATCGCAAGTTTATTGTAATAATTAACCCCTAACGCTAGTTATTTAAAGACCAAAAAAAAAAAAAAAAAAAAAAAAAAATCTAAAAGAGGTCTAAAAGCGTTTAGCGCTAGTTATAAAAATCAGTTTGAGTGCAAAACTAGTAACATTAAACACATGCAGTGTTAAAACGTATTTTTTGACGCTATCTGATTGAATTTGAGCCATTTGTGGTGGCCAAACCCCTGAATTTACATATATTTATTAAGCTTTGGCAACACTGCAATTAGACTTGGTAACTCAGCACATTGGAAAAATTACGGGCACAGAAAAAAATATGCACAACAACTTTGTAATTAAACACTTTCATGCATTTTACAAATTTCATGTACAATAAAACAAAAACCCTTCATTTTGAAGCCATAGATTACATAAAACAATATGTGCTTTTTAATGAATAAACATGACATGGAATCTTCAAAACTGATGACAGTTTTTACCAGAATGCCAATGTAGCCCCACGAGAGAGCATTAAAATACTGTAAAGTATGCAATTTGCGTGAAAATAATGTTTATGACGTCAGAAACATGCAAAAATTAGTATGAAAATGTTGTGTGGGTTGCATAAAAAGAAGTTTTCTGATCACTGCTACGGGGCTACGATTGGGTTTTGAGACAAACTAACGTTATTTATGTAAATCCCATCAAGTGTTTTGTGATATAAATGCTTATGTTTTTCTCTGGTATTTGAGTATTTTTGAGTATTAAGGGTCTCTAAGAGTCAAAAGAGTTAGCGTAAAAAATTATTTCTGGTGCTCAGAACCACTACTAGGGTATAGAGTTTAAGTATATCAAATTTGATTACTGTGGTATGAAATGTAAAAATTAAAAATATTTGCAATTTATTTCCCACAATGGTATAAGTATTATTATAGGAGTCCCTGGCGGCAGCTTCAAAGACACGTGTTTCTCTCCTATTGTCTTCTAAAAAGCTTAATTAGCATTATTATTATTGTTATTATTTTTTTATTTAACTCATATAGAATACATTTTATACAGTTTTTGAGGTCATTATATATTAATCCGCTTCAGAGAGCTATTCGCTCGTGTCGAAGCAATATCATAGTTAGAAATTATGAAAAAAAGGTAAGAAAGATTAGGTGATTGTCTTTTCACACATTTGTATAAAAAAAATATATTTATTTATTATCCATTTGAATAGTAGTAAATGCTTTTTTTTTAGCATATTTATTACTGTTTTTTGAAAACATAGTTTTTTAATAAATTTTTAAAGGTTATATGATTTTAATTTTTTATTTGATCTGGTAGATCATTATATAACTGAATACTTTTGGTTAAGATTGCCATTCGTCCCATATTAGTTCGTTGGAAATCAATGTGAATATCTTTAGCTTGTCTTGTGTAATACTTATGAATTTCATATGTATTACCCCAAATTCCTACAAGATAATTTAGATGAGAGTGTATAAATGCATTGTATATGTAATTTTTTACAATTTGAGGTACAAATTTCTTAATCCTCCACAACAAACCAATAATTGGAGCAATTTTCATTTTAATATTTGCAATGTGTTTACTGAATTTCAATTTTGAGTCAATTATCAAACCCAAATATTTATATTCATACACTTTTTCAAGATAGATATTATATACTTTAGGAGAAGGATATAATTTTTGATCCTCAGATCTGGTTATTATCATATATTTAGTTTTATCAACATTCATGGTCAAGAAGTTTGCATTAAGACATTGCTTCAGTAAGTTTGGATCAAATTCTATATCTTGAATTATAGAGTTTTCATCATTATTTTCATATATCAAACATATATCATCAGCATATATTACTAATTTTCCTTTTAGTTTTAATTTACATAAGTCATTAATATAAAGGATAAAAAATTTTGGGGAAGTGGTCCCTCCCTGTTGGATTCCAAAATTTAGTACTTTGATATCACTATCACTATATTGTCCATCAACATATACAGTTTGCTTCCTGGATGATAAATAACATATGAACAATTTTAGAAATTTTCCTTTAATACCAATTTTTTGTAGTTTGTCAATAAGGTAACTAATTTTAACTGTATCAAATGCTTTTGAGTTTGACAGATCAATGAACAACAGACCAGCCTTGCTATTCTGACTCTTATCCAAGTGTAGTTGTAATCTGTTAATAACAGAGGAAGCAGGCGCCTCAGTACTATATTGATTTCTAATCGTTAGCACATTTTTTTAGGCAATTGCGAACCAAAAATATTGATAAATAAACAAAAATTATTGCTAATTAGTCGTCATTTTGTAAATTATTTAACTAGAGCAATGCAAATTTTTATAAGTGTAGTTCTTTGCATAAACTGTGATTTATGTAATTAGAATTTTTTGTGTGAACAGGACCATTCTTGCACAAAAAAAATAAAAACTGTTCTCCAGGTCAAAAGTCACTCAGGCTTGACCTATGGGTCTAATCTTTGGGTTCTACTTAAATTTATGACGAGGATCATATACTTTACCAACCCTGAAAATTTGGTGCTTTATTCACAAAAATCCAATTGGTTTGCTTCCATACTCCATCTAAGCCCCGTAGCAGAAAAGTTCGATTTATGCAACCCACACAACTTTTTTTATACTAGTTTTTGTATGTTTCTGATCTTATAAACAAGAATAGTCACGCAAAATGCATACTTTACAGTATTTTCACGCTTCTTTTGTGGGGATACATTAACATTCTGCCTGGTAAAAAAATGTTAACAGTTTTGAAGATCCCATTAAGGGAGTATGGGCCCGATGTCGGCCATTAGACTCAAACTTTTCTCGTCAAACAAATTTGAAATTTTGCACATTGATACTTCAGCTTGAGACAAATTCAAACACATAAAAATTTAAAGGGGTCAACTTGCAAATTAATTTTATATGATTTTTTGGACATTTTAAGCCCATAAGGCCCAATGGTAATTTTAATATATATATATTTTTTTTGAAAGGTCAATCATAATGAAATTTTTATCACTGCTTGGTGTGACCCTTAGCTATACAAAGACACCAAATTTAGACCCCAAAACTCTTCTAGTTTATGAGATATAAGGTCGGTACCCTACTCCCTTAAGTGCTTTATTCATTGAAAATCTCATCATGTTTTATGTGGTCTATATCTTTAAGATGTTAAACAAATAATGAGTGTGTGTGAATAATAAGGATTATTTTTAATATAAAATTTTTGACGAGCAAAGAGAGCCAAATCAGAAAACCTTGAGCAATTTAAATGACCCTTCTGACCCTGACGTGATTACTGCAGTGTCTTCATTTTCACATTTATATTAGGGCTTACTAAGCGCGATAATATATGCTAATATTCAGACACCGGAAAGACTAAATCTTGCGCGTGTCATATAGGGTGGTTTCATTCATTTTAAAGTTGACGTCATAAGTGAGTACTAAAAAACATTGGACGGTATAGGAAAATGGCACACTTTGCCAGTTTAAAAATACTTCGCAATATTTTTAAGAGCATTGATGTTGTTAACAGGTTGAATTAGTACCTCAAGTATGCAAGAAAAATAATAATGACCAAAAAATAGCTAATTTTCCAAATAAAATAGCCAAAAACTAGGTTTGTCCTATGCTGAGCAATGTTATTCATTGCTCAAGAAGAGCATCAAATAGCACTCAGAATGACGTCATGCGAACACACCCTATAGGAAAATTCTTATCAAGAAAATGCGCCATCTTTCAGATAGATTTACTATAATATTTATTAAAGTTAATATTTTTTTATTATAAATAAATAATATAAAACATATACATAAGGGCTACTAAGACAATGAAGTCTTATTGGAGGGGGCTCAATCAAAATAACTTACATAACAACGTTAGGAAGCATAAATTTTCAATAATAAATAAACAAAATCACCACATTTCACTTTTTATAACTATAAGACAATAAAAATATTGTTATACTAAAACTAGAAACAAACAAATTATATACTAAAATTAGGAACAATTATACCTAGTTACATTTATACTAATTTTTTACATATTTTTAAATTCTTTTTTACCATTTGCATTCTTAATAAAATTTAAGTAAATTAATATATCATGTGTATATTAAGGAAAATAAACCATCGCGGTTAGGTATGATAAATTGAAAGAAAAAGATAGGAGAAAACCAGCAAGGGTTTTCATAGTTTTCATAGGTGATTCATAGTTTCTCTCTGAGTATGTAAGGACTGATGAAGGCATAACACGCTCCATATCTCTCTTGGAGTCGATTGCCGAAATATTTCCAATGTGCTAGTTATTTTATATCTGTGCTAGCAGGATTTTCACCGAACTATGGGACTCTAGTCACTATGGTAAGGCCCTTGCTGGTTTTCTCCTATCCTTTTCTTTCAATTTATCATAAATTAATATATCATTTATTTTTTAATAAATTAACAAATATGGATATTTTTTTAGTGTTCAGTAAAAAATTTAAATTTGTGCAGCAATTTTTTATTTTTGTCCTATGCATTATTCTATACTAAATTCTATTATAAAGAAAACAAATAATAAATAAATATAATCTTTATTGCAAAATAGGCAAATGGTGCAATCAGGGCCAAACAAAGACTCTATCAGTGAACCAATATTGAACAGCATTAAAAAAGAATATATATATTTTTTAATATTAAAAGATTATAAGTATATTTCGACATATGATTATAAAACTTCATAAATAAATAAATAATTAATGAAAAGTTACATATTAAATTAAATAAATCCAATTTGAGTTACATTCTCGATCTGCTTCCATTGTTTTAAACTAGAATTAAAAAATAAAATAGTCTTTAGTCATTTACTATTTTAGTGTAGAGTTTTATTTTATTGGTGTTTAAAAAAATTAGCTGCTAATATTAAAGTATACGACAAATTAAATTTTAGGGTTCTATTTAAGAGTTTCTATTTTTAATTTTTTAGAGGTCTGTATATTGTGTGTGTGTGTATATATATATATATATATATATATATATATATATATATATATATATATATATATATATATATATATATATATATATATATATATATATATATATATAAATATATATATATATATATATATATATATATATATATATATATATATATATATATATATATAAATATATATATATATATAAATATATATATATATATATATATATATATCGCTGGCCGCGCGTCTAAATGGGGAAAAAGCAATTTTCATGAACCGCGCGAGTGGTGAAAAAGCACCTTTCACGGACGCCGCGAGTGGCGAATATCATGTGCTGTGAGCATAGCTTATTCGCCACTCGCGGCGGCCGTGAAAGGTGTATTTTCACCACTCGCGCGGTTCATGAAAATAGCTTTTTCCCCATTTAGACGCGCCCATTTAGACATATATATATATATATATATATATATATATATATATATATATATATATATATATATATATATATATATATTATACTATTTTATTTTTATTATTTGATATTTCTTTTTCTTCTCCTTTTTCTTCTCTTTTTTTTTTTTTTTATTTTTTTTTTATTGTCTCTGATGCCCTTTCTAAGACTTTGCATTGCAACCTAAAAAAAACATTCTTTCCTCTCTATGTATTAGCCCGCCACTAGGAACTGGATTTAATTAAAAAATAAAAAAATAATAAAATTGAGCACTTAATTCAGTTAAAACATTTAAGAAAAAAATCAAATTAAAATAATATTTGTTTCAGCAGTAGTGATTAAAAAAAATACATAATTATACTTTGATAATATTTGATAATAACCAAAAATACAAGGAAAGAATAAATTACGTAATTTATGCTGTAATTATGTATGTCATTATAGCATAAATTATGATAAATTAGAACAATGACATATAATTATGCTGTACAAATTAATATTTATGCTATATTTAAATTAACATAATTATTATGTAGTATAACATAAATTTTGCTGTATTGAACAAATGGTGCTGAAAATGAGCTAGCATAATTATTACATAGCTATTTTTGTCCGTGTACCTACCTTAAAGGAATAGACCAGAGAAAAACATAAGCATTTATATCACAAAAATCTTGATGGGATTTACATAAATAACATTAGTTTGTCTCAAAACCCAACAGTAGCTCCGTAGCAGTGATAAGAAAATTCAATTTATGCAGCCCACACAACATTTTTGTACTAATTTTTGCATGTTTCTGACGTCATAAACATGAATAGTCACGCAAGTTGCATACTTTACAGTATTTTCACGCTCTCTCGTAGGGTTACATTAACATTCTTGTAAAAATAGTCATCAGTTTTGAAGATCTCATTTTGTGTTTATTCATTAAAAAGCACATGTTTTATGTAGTCTATGGCTTTAAATTTTCGTTTATAAAGAATAATTTTTTTCTATTATGTTTAATGTTTTGACAATATATCATATTAAATATATAATATGCATAGCATAAAAATGTTTTACATTTCGGCTAAATATAAAAAGCGATATTTTCTTAACATTTAGTAAAATAAACATTGATAACTTACACATGTAAAATTGTTTGGTTTCTTAAAAATTTTATACACACTAAAAAACCATTTATATAAATCTTAAAATGCTAGAAAGGTATAATAAAATTTATTTTTGTGAAAAATGAGGCCTTTTTTTAAAATTCCTATGCTGTATTCTATGCTGCAATCGGACAATGTATTAGACACCATAAACATGGCGACAAAGCGCAAGTATATGCAACTTGGTTATAGGGTGGTTTCATTCATGTTAAAGTTGACGTTATAAGTGAATTCTAAATAACATTGGTCAGTATAGGAAAATAGCTCATTTACCCAGTTTAAAAATACTTCGCAATTTTTTTGAGAGCATTGATGTTGTTAACAGGTTGAATTAGTACCTCAAGTATGTGACAAAAATATAATAATGACCAAAAAATAGCTAATTATCCAAAGAAAATAGCCAAAAACTACGTTTGTCCTATCCTGAGCAATTTTATTCATTGCTCAAGAAGAGCATCAAAAAGCATTTAGAATGACGTCATGCGCACACACCCTATACAACATTTTTATATCTTGTTAAAAATTAATGATAAGCTTAATTAAATATAAAAAATGGATGATATTATGCTGCTATCTTTTGGCTTGATAACAAACTAAAATTTTCTTTGCATTTCGTACTAGAGAACTTAAACAGAGAATTGTCATCCGATTTGTTAGTTCTGCTTAAACAAAACACTTATTCTACATTTTGTTGTCTTGTGACTACAAATGCAGTTTAGAAGACACTACTAATCAAACTTATTTACAATGCTTTAACTCTGTTGTACGCCCTGATTTATGTCTCAGAATGGCCTCCTTTGTGGTGCCTTGAAATAAACTATCGCATGGATGGCCTAAATCATAAGATGTCACTTCCTTGGTGAAGTTCTCTGCGATAACCTAATGCTAAAGTAAATGCGGCGAATATCATAACTGTTTATGTATTGCGGAATTTTACTTTTTTATTTAAATATGAATATATTTACTACATTTTTGACCTTCAGGAAAATATAGAACCTTTGGTTTATCTTCTTCTTCTTTTATAAGTACGGCTTCGTTCTGAAATAGTTTTGATGAAATGAGATGATTTAAATAATATATTAATGGAACAACTTAAAGTCATAGACCACATAAAACAACATGTGCTTTTTAATGAATAGACAAGAAATGGGATCTTCAAAACTGATGACAATTTTTACCTGAATGTTAATGTAGCCCCACGAGAGAGTGTGAAAATACTGTAAAGTATGCAATTTGCGTGAAAATATATGTTTGTGACGTCAGACACATGAAAAAATTAGTATAAAAATGTTGTGCGCGTTGCATAAGTTGAATATTCTAATCACTGCTGTAGGTGTTGTGTTTTGGGTCAATTTAAAGTTATTAATGTAAATCCCATCAAGTGTTTTGTGATATAAATGCTTATGTTTTTCTCTGGTCTATTCCTTTATAGCTTTACAAAGCACTAGCAGGCACTTTTCAGTTCATGTTTTAATTACACACGTATTTTCATGGGAAGTAAAGCAATTTTACCTCGATAAATTCATAGTGATGAAAAAAGTCTTTTACTGCATTTGACTATGCAGCACAACGTTTTTAAAAATGAATCAAATTATATACACGAAGTGCATAATTATTTATATATTTTGAAACAATGAATACCAATTCTTATTTAAAATAAATGCTATTGATAAAGATGGCCATTTAAAAATTATACATAATAATTTTTTTTTATTATTGTCAATTATAAGAAAAAATTGTTTCAATAAAGTTTTTGTTATAATAAAATTATGTTTTCTTAACTTTAAATTTATAAGTAGAAAAAGAAAATTGTAAAAAAAGAGTACATAAATATATTTTTTTTATAATTTATATTTATATACACAAACACACACATAATTTAATTATCATATATATATATTAATAATTAACTAAAAAAAATATAATAAAAATCATAATTTACATTTTACAAATTAAATCTTTTTTTACTGTTTCATAAAATAGGATTGGAAGAATGAATAATAGTTCAATAATAATAATAATAATAAAGATTTTATTGAGCAAATATATTACAATACAAATACATTGCACATAGTCAAAAAAGTTGCTCAACAGGAAATCAAAAAAGGTAAAGCCCATACAAAATTTGATATCCACAAATAGAAATGATTAAGAAATATATTATAATGCAAAGATATAAACTAAATACTAGTTTTAAATTTAGATGAAGACAAATTTCTAACACTATTCTCCACATTTTTGTATAAATTCACACTGCGTGGTAAAGTATTGTAATATGCTGCTGAGACACGAGGAACAACATATTCAACACTAGCTTGTTCTGTAAAGTAAAGTTAATCTCAACAACAGTGATTGGCTGACCAACAAAATATGACACATAAATTGGATGCTCTTGTTTTTTGAGCTAACAAAATTCCGCAAAATTGACAAAAATTGAGTCACATGAAGAGCATGGAACTTTTTTGTGTGCCATGGAGTTTCTTTCATTCTTATCAAGTTCAAAGTTCTAAACGAAGAAATAACAATGATCGACCATATGTATAAACGTAGTAAACAGGTAACAAAGTCATAATCAGCTGTTATAACAAAGGAACATATCGACACATAAGTTGCGCCGGAAGTCTGACTTTGCAGAACGAGCTAATATCTCCTCCACGCAACTTACCATGCCTCGTACGTATGGAGACTCTAGCGTCAGAGAATATTGGCATATATAAACATCAATCATTGTTATTTATTTTCATATGATACAATATATAAAAATATATACATAAGGATTAAATGTGGTGGTTTAACTGTAGACAAAACGTTTACCATCTTTATACACGATACTTAAAGTCATAGAAAACATTTGAAACAACATGTTCTAAACACAGAATGGGATCTACAAAACTGATGATATTTTTTACCAGAATGTTAATGCAGCCCCACAAAAGAGCTTGTAAAATAAGTAAAGTATGCAATTTGCGTGAATATTCCTGTTTATGACGTCATTAACAGGCAAAAACTAGTGTGAAAATGTTGTGCGGGTTGCATAAATTGAAATTTTCTGATCACTGCTACGGGGCTACTGTTGGGTTTTGAGACGGACTAACGTTATTTATGTAAGTCCCATCAAGTGTTTTGTGATGTAAAGGCAAATTTTTTCATGTTTTCTATGCCTAAAGACAGAAGTACCAAAGTTATCTTTGTCAAAGTAAATTTTCATAACTAAGCTCCACTAAAACGTCAAAATATTTTACATAGTAAAGCAGAAAAAATCCAACACAAGCAATCTTGTCTTCAGGGGTGTATGCAGGAGGGGGGGGGGGGGTGTCTGGACCTTGCAGGTCTGAAAAAGCAAAGGCAAAGGGAGTAAGTTTCTCCCTTTGCCTTTGCTCGAACTTTAATAATAATAATAATTAATAGAATAACTTTATTTAAGTATTTATTTTTTTATTATACTTATTATTATTATTTATTTATTTAATTGACCAGAAGAATACATTTAATAATAACAGATTTATAATTTTTTTTTTACAAAATAGTATTATCATATAGGAGACGCATTTCATGAGATTGAGATACAAAACAAATACTTAAGGCAGAACCCTCCCCCCCCCCCCGTCCCCCTCCCTTTGCAAAATCCTGGATACGCCCCTGCATGTCTTACAAGTTTAAGTAATAGCACTTAATTTTTACGTACATAATTATACATTACTATTTACAAATATTATTCTTACGTCATTGTAATGTTATATTATTTGTAGCTTGCATGGTTTTTGGTAATCATGTTTGTCCACTTTTACTTACAAATTACATAAGTTATAGGGTGTATGCATTCATGTTAAAGTCGACGCCATGTTGGATAACTCAATAACATGAATGGCATAAGAAAATGTCACATTTTGCAAGTTTAAAAACACTATGCAATATTTTTGAGAGCATTGATATTGTAAATATGTTGAATTAGTATCTCAAGTATGTGAGAAAAATAACAATAATAAAAAAATTAACAGATTTCCCAAATAAAATTGGCTTAAATGGAGTTTATCCTATGCTGAGCAATGTTATGCACTACTCCAGTATGGCCTCCAAGCGCAATAAATATGACGTCATCCGCATACACCCTATACTTTATACAACAAAATTATACCACTGTATACGTATATAAACTACGTGCAAAATATGTCTCAAACATATAGCTTCCAGTTTATTTAAACAATAATTACAATTAAAATATTTAAAACACACACCACTGAAATCTATTTTTATGGTATCACCCAGCCGCCCCCCTTCTCCTCAAATGTAATAATGGGCGATACTTTAAGCATGCCCGATTTAAATCAACTGTTGTTTTTTGAGTCAAGTATAGTTGTTTATTAAATAGAAAAATTATGATTCAAAAGCTTAGTAACCAAAAGTTGAGATTTTTTTATTATTATCAAATTAAGAACTTAAATTTCGAAATTATTTTAATATTTTTATAATTACATATTTATTACGAAAAATAATTAACATAAATTAGCATTAATAATAATGTTAACAAAAAATCTATTAATGTTTCCAGTTTCCATTTCTAAATTATTATTTAAAATGTAAATTTATTATTATTTTTATTAGTATTTTAGAGATTTATAGCTTACTGAATATTTATTGTTCTTTGTAATTCTTCTTGCCGTTTTAACAACATATCTTGTTTTAATAATAAATCTGTAAGTATTTGTTCTTTATTTCTCTTTTTTTGTTTTTTATTTTCCATTTCCATTTTTAAATTCTGTAAAAATTTCTTTCTTTTAGAATAAACATTTTTTAATTCTTTAATTATATTATTAAAATTAAAACAATTTGACAATATATTTTGTAAGTAATTATTTCTAGAGCAGCCACAATAACTACAAACATTTATAAATGCAGAAATGAACTTAAAAAAAGTTTTATTACATGAATTTCTAACATCAGGCTTTAAAACTTTTTTTGTTTTTAAATCAAATGTTATTTTATTTTTTTTAAGTAATCCGTAAATTAAGACACTATGTCTTATTAAATATGAACCTATGCATTTAAAACTTACATTTATATTATTAAAAATAATATTTTCAAAATTTGCATATAATTCTATCTGAGACTTAATACAAATGATATCAGCTTCATTTTTTATAGTTTGAATATCGCTAACTGCCAAACCATTTAGTAAGTTCATAAGTACAATAACCATTGAAAAAAAGAATACCAAGAAAATTATATGACTTGTTATGGAAACAGAATCAAAATTAATATTATTTGCTTCAAATTCTCCTTGTAGCATTATAATAGTTTTAAATATAGATGAACCAATTGAGCCGAACATGTTATTAGAGCAATTATCACAATTCTGAAACAAAATGAAAAATGAAATCCCAAAAGCTACGATAAGTAATGAATACCAAAGTAAAAAATACACGAAGACTTCAGAAACTCTAAACCACATAGTATAATACATTTTGAGAACGGGATGGCTACCAATTAATAAAACTAGTTCTAAGAATGCTAATAGTATACCTATAGCCGATAACGTATGAATAGCATAGTAATCATATGGAACTATCCATAATAAGAATATACATATTACTATCAAAGCAACTTCTATTACATTTTCAATATAGGATAAATAATACCATTTTGAATTACATATTTGAAATATTTCTCGAGATATAAGTGCTATTAATGTTGGAATAAGTGCTAAATATTTAATATACCATGTAATGTTATTAGATGATGTTTCATAAGGCAAATCATTACTAGTGTTATTAAAACTTTGTAATTTATTAACATGGTTTACAAGACTAAAAATATAAACACTAAATGAGGTAGTAAATATAACATGTACCATAAAGTTAATATAAAATAACCAAAAAAATCTATGCCATTTTAAATGTAAGAAGAAACTTATAATAGGATGATTAAGTAATAATTTGTAACTATGTGATCTTGCTACAAGTAATAGATTTTGCATATCTGGTGATTCAGTATTTTCTTCAGTAAAATCAATTGATGAGTAACTAGATTCTATATTATTTTGAACAATTTTCTCTATAGGAGTTACTAAAAACTGATAATCTAATATTATTTTATAAATACCATTTTTATCATTATACGATCCTTCAATTTTAATTTTATCATCTAGATAACCTCTTAATAATTCTAATTCAATTCCAGTAAATGCAGGTATTTCTTCATCACTTAATATAAATATATTTGCATTGCTTTGTAAAAGATGTTGAGTGTTATTTTCTTGATGATTTTCAACTGCATAATGTAATGCAGTTTTTTTACAATAGTCTTTACCGTTTATGTTGAGAGTATTATTTAAATTAAAATCACAGAGTAGTTTAACACACTGACAATCTGATTGAGAATGTATAACTGCTAAGTGTAACACTGTTTGCATTGTTTGTACTGTTTTTACTAACGACAAATCTAACTTATTATATTGTAACAACAGTTCTAGTATTTCTTCATTACAATCAATTACAGCTAACATAATTGGGGTATATAAATTACTACAACGCTCATTAATATCTGCACCTAAATCAAGTAATAATTTTGTAGCATTTGTTAACTTATTTATTACTGTAGCTTGTAATAAAGTTAATTTTCCATTATTTAAATTTACAATATTTTTGTTTTTCTGAATTTCTTGTATGAATTTATCCTCATTTTTACTATCAAGTAAATTAAATAAAAAATTTATCATTTCAATTGGTTTTTCTATATTAATAGGATAATTTATTTGTATATCTGTACATTGTGCTCTAATAATTTCTCTAGCTGTTGTATTGCCAATTAATAAGTCTACATTTGCTTCTCTTTCCACAAGCAATTTCACTATTTTCCAGTTGCTAAAATTACACGCTAAATGTATAGCTGTATAATTATTATTATCAGTTGCATTTATATCTATATCCGTAGTATTTAATATTACGTTTAAACATAAATATAGGTTATTAACTCGCTCTTCGTATATTTGATGTTTTAAACATTCTCTAGTTCTTTGAATTTTATTTAGATTGTTTAGTTTTTTAACTATGCAATGAATAGCAGTATCTCCAAATGATGTCAAAGCACTGTAATTTTCAATTTTTGGAGGTACAAGTTCTGGGAGCAAATCATAGTATCCAAATTCAACAGCTACATGGAATGCTGTTTTTCCATTAAAACGTGTATTGGAGTTAGCACTAAATTTATATTTTATATCACTTTTGTTGAGAAGAAGTTGTATAATTTCTTTATGTTGACTTGCTTGAGCCTGTAAAAAAAAACAATTGTTATAAGATTAAAATAACTTAACAATATTGACTGCTCTGTTACTACTGTGTCTCTTAAAATGACAAAAATATGCCTCATTTGAAATTTTTTTTTTTTTGCTTTTTATTTTCACGCGGACCCTTTACCGACTCTAGATTGCTCCAATGGCTTTAAAAAACCCCGAAATTTTATTGGCTTTTTTTTTTGACACAATTCACATTTTTTTATCTACATTGTTTCTATTTTTTTCGATTGTATAAAGATTTTTTGTCAAGTTTTTTTATGCTCTGGCCAAAAGTTCCCGAACGGAGCAGTGGCGCCCGCTGCGTTATCTCTTAAAGATAAAATAGTGTAGTTGCGGGTTGCCTATGCAAATCGTTCTCAAACTTTTGGCCAGAGCTGTACAACTCATTGTATATTGGGACTGAAGAGCTAGGATAAGTAGTTTTTATAATATACAACAGAACTGCAAATTCTATAAAATGTAAAAACAACAAGAGAGAGATTTCTGAACAAAAGCTTTGAGAAAGTTATAAATAAAGAAGAGGATTGAAGTATATACTATGAATATATGTATACATATACTTTTATTGTATACATATATACATTGTACTTTTTTTATGTATCAAATATTTCAATAGTTCTAAATTTACAACATAAAATTACTATAATTTAACTCACATCAAAAATAACATGAGGTGAAAAAAATCGTTGATTATATTAACAAAAAAGACTTCTGTAAAGACCGTTTGCACTCATATTTAAGAGCCACCATTTTGCTAGTTATGAATACATAGTCCAGTATAGAAAAAAACCTCATTTTAATATTTTTAATAACAAAAAAAAAACTTCAAAGCTCAATCAAAGCCTTATTTCTAGCTCCTAATAAGATCAAAATACATAAGAAAAATTAGTTCAGTTGAAATAAGCTCTTATTAATTGAAAAATTAGGAGATTTAATGTTTCCCCAATGCTGGACAATACATTAGGCACCGCACCACAAACATGGCGACAAAGCGCAAGGATGTGAAAGGAGTCTAAAAGTTTAACAGCACCCTAATGATACGCAATACTCATTTTGTTTCCCAAATTTACATAATGTAGTACAATATAATGTAGTATGGATTAAATAAACAATTAGTTATATTAATTGACAACTATTATTTAAGGCATGAAAACATAGAAAAACATGTTCTTTAACACAAAATGGTATCTACAAAACTAATGACAGTTTTTTCAAGAATGTAAATGTGACTCCACAAGAGAGCGTAAAGAAACTGTAAAGTATGCAATTTGCGTGAATATTTCTGTTTATGGCGTCATAAACATGCAAAAACTAGTATAAAAATGTTGTGAAGGTTGCATAAATTGATGTTTTCTGATTACTACTACGGAGCTACATTGGGTTTTGAGACCAATTAATGTTATTTATGTTCGTCCCATAAAGTGTTTTGTGATATAAATGATTATGTTTTCATGTTGTATATGCCTTTAATTGTATTTTGTATTTCACAAATAAACTCTATTTTTTTAACAATAATAATAAAGAGAGGTAATAATATGCAATTTAATAAAAATCAATATTGAAGGTAGCCGAGCACTGGTAGCTTAGTGGATGCGTGTCTGACTCGTCCACGAGGGGACATGGGTTCAATTCCCGGGTGTGGCAAGATTTTCCACAAAAAACTCGAGCTACCGGGAATCCACAGTGCATTCGGGAGGTAATGGATATCTCAGGGACTCCATTGCCAACCTTCCTGACCGAGGTTTCCATGGTTTCCTCGGTATGTAAAGGCGAATGCCGGAAAGGATTTGCCAGGTCATGTCCGACCCGCCATGGAAGAACCCGCGAATCTTATGATAGGGTTTCGGAAGTCTCGGAAGTGTAAATTCAGTATAAATGCAATGTAAATATGTAAATAACTAGCATAAGTTGTACCTCAGTTGCTTTGATCGAAAAAATTAAAATGTATATGTTTTAGCAGTTTTATTTAACCCCATAGCAACTTTGTATAAAATTAATATTACCTTTTCTAATGTATAAAACAAGAGTGAATCCATGTGAGCTTGATCTGCAGAAGTGAGAAGAATTTTCAGCTGCTCGATATCTCCCAGTCTTATTGCAAGCTCTCGTAGTATTGCAAGTCGGCCAAAAGTATCTCGCTGGAATATAAAAATACTTATCAAATATATGAAATATGTTATATATATATATATATATAGGGTGTATGCAAATGACGTCATATTTATTGCGCTTGGAGGCCATACTGGAGTAGTGAATACCATTGTTCAGCATAGGAAAAATTTTATTTAAGCCAATTTTCTTTGGAAAATCAGTTCATTTTTTTTTTCACATACTTGAGATACTTAAATTCAACATATTTACAGCATCAATGCTCTCAAAAATATTGCATAGTTTTTTTAAAAGGGCAAAATAGGTTATTTTTCTATGCCACACATGTTATTGAGTTATCCAAAACATAGCGTCGACTTTAACATGAATGTTAAGACCCTATTATTTTATATTAATTGTGGGAGATCACATATTGCTAAAAAAGTCGAAAAATTTCGCTTTTTTAGATATAAGTTTATATAAATAGAATGATAAAAAAGTGATTTTGTGAGTAAAAAGTAATTTAATTTAATGTTAAACTGATATTTTAGTATCTAAATACTCAAGTTCCGTGTCCTCATCTTGTATGTAGTATCTTGGTTTGCTAATTTTCAACTTTTAACAGATAAAAATTAAAATTTATTGAATCAATATACATATATAATTTTTAGTATAAAATATTTTTATAAAACACAATAAAATTTCAAATAAATTGATACGTTTTTACAAGAAATTTCCTTAAAAACGTAAAAAAGAAAAAAAAAGTGCAATTGCACTTTTTTTTTTTTTTTTACGTTTTTTAAATTAGTCAACAAATATTCGATTTCTTTTTGTAAAAAAGTCTCTAAGCTCGAAATAGCCGATTTTTTAATTGGTTTAAATTGCCTCATTTGTTGAAATCGGTGAAGATATGAAATAAAACTAGCAATAGTCAACATAATATAACTATAGTCGAAAAACTATTTTTGCGCTCTCTAAATATGAGTCATTTTTAATTTAAAAAAAAAATATATATATATCTTTTATTTAATTATCTGTTGTTCTGAAAATTTTATCATAGAGGTAGCTGTTACCGTTATCTTTCAAATGACGCCATATAGTTTTTTTTTTTTGTTTTTTTTGAGATATGAACTATTTAAATACTACACTTAATTGTAATGTAATATTCTTATATGCTTGATAAATGCAAATTTGTATTTTAATTCTAAAGATATACTTTAAGCTCTTTATTAAAGCTATAGACCATATAAAACAACATGTGCTTTTTAATGAAGGAATACGAAATTGGATCTTAAAAACTGATGACAATTTTTGCCAGAATGTTAATGTAGCCCCACGAGAAAGCGTGAAAAAACTGTAAAGTATGCAATTTGCGTAAAAATTCATGTTTATGACGTCAGAAACATGCAAAAATTAGTATGAAAATGTTGTGCGGGCTGCATAAATCAAAATTCATGATTACTGCCACGCTGCTACTGTTGGGTTTTGAGACAAACTAAAGTTATTTATGTAAATGGCATCAAGTGATTTGTGATATAAATGCTTATGTTTTACTCTGGTCTATTCCTTTAAATATTATTATTGTCTGTGTATATCTTTTCTTACCTCATTCATATAATCATTGAGGATATCATCCAGTTTATCATCTTCTTGTTTAACATTTTTAAGTTTATCATCCTGCTTGGAGAAAATAACAAGTTTGTGCAAACATTCGGCTTCAATTCTGCTTACAGAAGAGCCATACATTTTTTGTAAGTCCTTAACAGGCTCCCTCCATTGTTTGATTTGAGAAACTAGTGACATTTTCTGAAACATGAAAAAATTACGTTGTTTTTTTATGTATTAATGTAAAAAAAAAACAAACTATATACCCCAAATTGTGTTTAGTAAAATAATTATTAAACTATGTATAGGGTGTGTACGCATGACGTCATTCTGAGTGCTTTTCGATGCTCTTCTTGAGTAATGAATAACATTGCTCAGCATAGGACAAACGTAGTTTTTGGCTATTTTCTTTGAAAAATTAGCTATTTTTTGGTCATTATTATTTTTCTTGCGTACTTGAGGTACTAATTCAACCTGTTAACAGCATCAATGCTCTCAAATAAATTGTTAAATATTTTTAAAATGTGCCATTTTTCTATACTGGCCAATGTTATTTAGTACTCACTTATGACGTCAACTTTAACATGAATCAAACCTATACTATGAAAAAGTAACAAAAAAAAAATGCAGAAAGGTATTATAAGGTTAATTATATAAGAAATAGTAGTTTTGCCAATTATAGACAGCAATGTATTTAGCATCCAATACTTATTATTATAATTATTTTTGAAACTTGAATGTATACCATATTCATATATATCATATTCATATTCAGCGTTGTAAAACACGGCGTACTACAAAATCCTACTTTCAAATTTTCCTGTATAAACTCAGCACTCAAATTGCATTCAACAAACATCCTCTTTTACAGAGATAAACTTAAAATATAAAAAAAAAGTGTTCTAGTTCTATATTTTATGTGCTTCTTTTACTAAAAAATTCTAATCAATGCTTTTTATAAATGCAAGTTCCCTATATATTTAATAATGCTTCAGTATTATTTATTTCCTCTTGTTATAATTTCTCATATAAAATATATTCCAGTATAGGGTGTATGCATTCATGTTAAAGTCGACACCATGTTGGATAACTCAATAACATGGGTGGCATAGGAAAATAGCTCATTTTGCCAGTTTAAAAACACTATGCAATATTTTTGAGAGAATTAATGCTGTAAATATGTTGAATTAGTATCTCAAGTATATGTGAAAATTACAATAACAAAAAATTTAACCGACTTCCCAAAGAAAATGGGCTTAAAGCAAGTTTTTCCTATGCTCTGCAATGTTATATGCACTACTCCAGTATGGTTTCCAAGCGCATTAAGTATGACGTCATCCGCATACACCCTATATATTCTCTTTATATTTGTATTTATAATAATTTACTGTATGTGCCAATGTTTTGGCCAAGTAATTTAGTTACCAATATATCTAAACTTTTATTTTGTACACCTTTTTAAAACAAAATTTAAACGAGTTTATCTATAGAATAAGATTTATAAAAAAAAAATATTGATAATAATTTTCTCAGTAAAAGAAGCACGCCATGCATAGAACACTTTTTTATACTTCAAGCTTATCTGTGTAAGACAAGATGTTTGTTTAAGGCTTAAAAAACTACGAGTAATATATTTTAGCAAAATTTGAAGTAACAGATTTTTATTTATCTTCTTATCAAAAGAAACCAATAATAAATATTAACACACACACACACACAAACACACACACACATACACACATTATTTTTATACATTATATATATATATATATATATATATATATATACAGGGTCGGACTGGCAATCAAGGGGCCTCGTCCGCAAAAGGGGTGTAACACCCTCTTTAGGGGCCACAAAGGGGGCGTAACACCCTAGTTACGCCCCTTTTTGGGCCTTAGGGGCCTCCAAACAGGGGGGGCCACGTCCGCAATTGCGGACTTGCTCTTATTGCCAGTCCGAGCCTATATATATATATATATATATATATATATATATATATATATATATACACACATACATACACACACACACACATATGTTAGCATCAAAACCCGAAATTGACCCAAACTAGGTATTTTTGCACATTTCGGCTTTTGGTTCATTGCTTTTATCCAAAACTCGGAATGCCAATTTATTTCGGCTTTTGGTCACTAAATTTAGATCAATACTAGTTTTAAGCATTTCGTAAAAAGCAAAACCCGGTGTAAACATTTATATCTAGTTTTGGCCTTTGAATTTTGATTAAAACTAGTTATGGTGAAAATAGAAAAATCAAAAGCAGGCAAATGAACATTTCTCAACTCAGAATTTTATGCAATGATTTAAGACTATGTTTTATATTTAGTATAATGTTTTGTTATAATAATTGAGGCGTTAAATCAATTTATTTTATTATTTTACTTGAAATGCAAAATATATGGTCTGAAAGATTAATTTGATTAGAATGAGCTGGCTATAATTTATCTTTACATCTTGTGAATATTAGTGCTGTGGATAGAAACCGGTTCACAGCAAACCGGTTACTTAACGATTCGATTAACCGGTTTCATGGAAACCTCATAAACCGGCTAGTCGTTAGTGAGAATCGATAAGAACTTTCACGATTTTAGAAATCACTTACCAAGTTAACGATTAATGATTTTGAGAATCGTCAAGTAAATTTGCGATTTTAAAATCAATAAGTTATAAAAATGAAAATCCTAATCAGTGCGTATTTTCAATTTTTCATATTTAATTTATTGTTTTCTTGAATTTTAGAGTATAAAATTTTTGAATATCATTTTAATATGCCTTGAAAAACTTGTTATGTTATAATTATACTTGCTTAATAACTTTTATTTATTTTTTTTTAAACTTTTTTTTAAGTATGAATATATAATATTTTCATTAATTTATTAAGCAATTTTGATATTTTCTTATTTAAATTCTTTTTAATAAAATCGATAATAGGATCTAATGATTTTTTAACTTTAAAAATCGTTAATAATGTTACCGATTTTAAAATCGATAAAGATATAAAGCGATGTTAACGATTATTTAATCGGTTAAAATCGCTTTATTTCGCAAACCGGTTTACGCTTACCGGTATGGTTTCTTAACGATTAACCGGTTTTGTAATTTTTAGCGATTATCTACAGCACTAGTGAATATAGATACGGAATATAAATTGAGACAATACGAAAAATAAGCTTACTGTTTGACCTATAGCAATGAACCATTTGCATTGAATGAACTTTTTAAAATAACTTGAAATATTCTTAATGCATTTTTTACGGGAAAAAAAAATCATTTTCACTTGTTGCAACAATTAAAACCATTTTATTGCACGTGATCTATTCAGTAATAAATTATTATTATTATTTTAATGGGTTACTTACGATTAAATGTAAACTAAACTTAACGCTATATGTAAAAAGCACACACACAATATTCACTTCTTCAACAATGTTTGTGTGCTCTGAACTTTTCAAATTCAAACAGTTTCTTATTCTGTTTCTAACGAATATTATGAAATTAAAGACTATGCTGTGTTCCGCACAGAGACAAACTAATACTGTTCGTAAACCCTGTTCTCTGCACCAAAAATGACGATCGCCTATGGTTATTCAAATGGAATGCGTATTTTTTGGTGCTAGAGAACAAGGTTTACGAACAGCATTACTATAGTAAGTATAAGGGTAGTACAGTCGATTCAGCAAAAGAGTTTTTTTTGCTTCACACCGTACGTCCTATCTAAACCCATGTTAAAAGTGGTCACTTCAATAAATCATAGCGCAACTAATACAAATTGTCATGACATAAAAATCATATCAAAACATGCCTAAACAAGTCAGCTATTGTTTTTAAATTTATGAATATCCTCCTGAGTTGATTAATATTATTAATTAATGATTTTCTGAGACATTGTAATCCGCCGATAAGATTGGCTGTCGAAGTGACTTTCGGACATCTCCGCAAAAGCGGGTTTCTCTCTACGCCAATCATAGGCCTAGAAAATGTGGTTTTCATCTCCCCTGCACCCCCTACATAAGAAGAATGCGGTGACAATACTACCTCTTTTAGTTACTATATGACAAACATTTAACTGAATACGCATAAGAAATGTTTTAAAATAAATCGTTATCACTGGATAAAGTAAGGTGGACTTGACATTTAAACCAATGTATAAAGGCATAGAAAACATTGAAACAACATGTTCTAAACATTAAATGGGATCTACAAAACTGATGATATTTTTTACCAGAATGTAAATGTGGCCCCACAAGAGAGCTTGAAAAAAAATGTAAAGTATATATTATGCAATTTGCGTAAATATTCATGTTTATGACGTCATAAACATGCAAAAACTAGTATAAAAATGTTTTGCGGGTTGCATAAATCAAAATTTTCTGATCACTGCTACGGAACTACTGTTGGGTTTTGAGACCAATTAATGTTGTTTATGTAAGTCCCATCAAGTGTTTTGTTATGTAAATGCTTAGGTTTTCATGTTTTCTATGCCTTTAAGGGAACATAGTCATAAGTCATAATATATCACTCTTATTGTAAATTAAAATAAATATTTCAACTTTTTTATTTAATGTGCCGTGTTATCTCTCTCTCTCTCTCTCTCTCTCTCTCTCTCTGAGGAATGTTCATATATGAAATTAAATTACAAAAATTAATTACTCATTTAGCACAGTATATATCTATATATTTTTTTTGTACATTTGCTTGTATTTTTCATGAAATACTTTGATATTTTAAACTAACACGATGAAAATTTAACAAAAAATTTTAGTAAGAAATGCAAAAAAAAAAAAAAAAAAAAAAAAAAAAAAAAAATCGTTTTTTTTTTTAATTTTTATTTTTTGATTAAAATTATTAAGTCAAAGTATTTTGGGCATATAGCATCACTTTATATGTAAAACGTACAAATGAGACCCCAAACAAAGTTCAAATCAACTAATTATTATTATTAAATATGTAAAATGCTGAACATATATAGAAAGCAATATGTCCTTAACAAGATTGGAAGCTCTTGCTGAAAAAAAAAATCTTAATTATGTAATTAAAAATGTCGCCGCAACAATGCAAGAATACGAAATTACATTAAAAGTGGGGCTGCGATCTAGGGAAAAAAAAATTAAATTTCCCCTAGCGCCACTTATATTTTACATTTTGATTGTTGTGATGACAATTTTAAACTACATAATTAAAGGCGTAGAACACCTTGAACAAAAAATGTTGTGTAATATCCCAATAAACCTGAAAACCAATGTTGATTTAGCCGGAGTCATTGATTTCTAATTTATTTTCCAATCAAAAAATGCCACTGGTGGTCACTGACGTCACAGTATTGTTTGTTTTACGTGCGTAAACCGGGCGAGCTATGACGTCAGTGACCGCCAGTTGCATTTTGAGGATGGAAAATAAATTAGAAATCAATGACTCCAGCCTAATGAACGCTGATTTTCAAGTTTGTTAGGATATTACACAACTTTTTTGTTCAAGGTGTTCTTCGCCTTTAAGAAAAAAGTTTTTAAGATAAGTCAATAATAAAGAAGCTCACCAGCGTGATTCTTACCGTTATGTTAATTAGCGTTAAATATATACACCTAAAATATCCCTTGCCGTTGTCGCAAATTAATACATAGGTATAAGCTACTCTGTTAAGTATATACAGTAAAGATAAATAAGAACTGATATGTAGTATGCTTCTTCAGATCACACTAGCTCTCGTTGTAGTCTGTCTATTCCTCAAACTGTTCCGTTATCAATAAATTCAAATTCCATGTTTGAACTTTCACGTGTTATTTAATATATTTTACAAAGTGTATCTTTATAGGGTGTGTACGCATGACGTCATTCTGATTGCTTTTCGATGCTCTTTTTGAGCAATTAATAATAATAGCAATAATAATAAATGGTTTTTACTATACGAGGCCAAAAAAGGTACACACCCACTTACATGGTCTTTTGATTTATTTTTAACATATTATTCAGATCTTATCGTCAGAGTATTTAAATTTTATAATAAAACATAAAATACACAAACAGACTGACAATATAACATATAATATTATTTAACTATATACTGTATATAGTAATCATACATGAAAAAGAGCATTTATATATTTAACTTTACTTACAAAATATGCTATATATGATATAATAATAATCAAAATTGCTTTATACAAACTCAGTACGCATATTAAGATAATTATTTAGTATTTTTACTCTTTTATTCAGACTTAATTAAAAAAACAATACTATTGTAACATTGATTGGTATTTATAACAAAAATAGCGATTTCAGCATATTAATGCAAAATTGTGTTAATGTAAAAATTCTAAATTTATCTTCATATATAACATGCGAATAACATTTCTAAGCATGGGACAAGCATAAGTTTTTTGGTATTTTCTTTGAAAAATTAGCTATTTTTTGGCCATTTTTCTTTTTCTTGTATACTTAAGGTATACTAATTCAACCTGTTAACAGCATCAAAAATAATCTCAAATAAATTGTGAAGTATTTTTAAACTGGCAAAATGTGCCACTTTTCTATACCTGCCAATGTTATTTATAGTACTCACTAATGACGTCGACTTTAACATGAATGAAAACACCCTATAGGGTGAATGTTTTTATTTGAAAGTCAACACAATGTTGGATTACTCAATAACATGGACCGTATAAGAATATGACTCATTTTGCCAGTTTAAAAATACTGTATCAAGCAATATTTTTGAGAGCGTTGATGTTGATGATATTAACAGGTTGAATTAGTACCTCAAATATGCAAGAAAAATAAATAACCTAAAAAATATATATTCAATCACAAAAAAAATAAATATACATAATTTATGCTGGATTTATTATGTCATTATAGTATTATTGATGTTAAATTTGAACAACATAAGCAGTAATTATGCTGTACCCTCTACAATGGTTTTAAAATTAGACAAAAAGATTTTTGCCAAATATTCCGCTCCAATGAAGTGGCTGGAAGGTAATTGCCACAACAGTAAGGTGTGTCTACTGCTGCATTTCTCTGCCTTCTTATATCAATAGTATGTGCAAACACCAAATTATGCTTGACCAGTCGTCTGTCTGGTGCACGCTCGTGCAAACCTTTGCTCTCTCTCTCTCTCTCTCTCTCTCTCTCTCTCTCTCTCTCTCTGCTGTCATTGCATGCTATTTTTCTGTACACAGGATAAGAGAGAGAGAGAGAGAGCAAAGGTGTGCAAAGGTGTCTCGAGAAAATATCATGCAATGACAGCAGAAAAAGAGAGAGAGAGAGAGAAAATGAAGATGATTGTTTGCTGTTTTGTTTGGTTTTCTATGACAGCTAGAAACCTTTGTTTGTTCTATAATATAAGAAAAATTTCAATCCGATGTTTAATTAAAGGCGTAGAACACCTTGAACAAAAAAGTTGTGTAATGTCCTAACAAACCTGAAAATCAACGTTGATTTGGCCGTAGTCAGTGATTTCTAATTTATTTTCCATTCACAAAATGCCACTGCCAGTCACTGACGTCACAGCTCGCCCGGTTTACGCGCGCGTGGACCAGGCGAGATGTGACGTCAGTGACCGGCAGCGGCATTTTATGAATGTAAAGAAAATTAGAAATAAATTACTCCGGTCAAATCAACGTTGATTTCAGGTTTCTTATGATATTACGCAACTTTTTTGTTCAAGGTTTTCTACGCCTTTAATTTATTACAATACAAGTAACATTTTATAAGTAATATACAATTTGATGCGCATTAATATGCCTTTGCTGAAGAAATATTTCTATTTAGCTTACAGTTGAGTATTTTCTCAATATGTTCTATATTTATATTATTATCAAGAAAGTATATGAACTATGAAAGGCAGCTTAGAAAACACCTTACACAGTGGATATTATAAAAAATATTATCGCGTCCGATAGGCAAAGAAGATTATCGTAACATTGCAACCTTGCATAAAAATTATAAATATCATGATTATTAATTACCAGTTCTGGTCAAGTATACCTTTCATCTTAATTTTTTTTTTTGAAATCAATTATTAATTTAAAATAATGATTAAAATAAAATAATAAAAATAGAAATAATGCAAAAAAAAACAACACACAATAAAAATAGTGTTGCAAAAAAAAAAAAAAAAAATGGAATTGAATGAAAGGATCCAAGCATTGTGCATGATAAGTAATTGTTTATTAAAAAGAGTATAACAGTGATAATTATATTCAAGCATGTACTAATATCGATATGTTGTCTCTAACAAACAGGCGTAATGTAAATGACATTATTTTTCTAAAGAAAATATTATGTAATGCAATTGATGATTCAACATGTGTCTCCCAGATCAACATTAATGTGCCCAAAAAGTATTAAGAAATCATGGCATCTTTTGTATCCCCACATGCTCAAATGATGTATCTAAAAATTCTTTTATTACAAGAGCAACCACATTATGTAACAGCTTAAATATTGATATTTTTCATGATTCAAACAAAAAAAATTAAAAAATCTATGCATGACACTTTAAAAATAAAGTAACCTATGTGTCTTAAAATTAGAAATAAATAATTTAGTTTGCATGATAGCTCTTAAATACTTATGTTGTAGTTTTAAATAATTATGATTATTGTAACTATTGTACTGTGTGTACCTCCAATGTATTGGGCGCAAGCCTGTTTTTGGATGAAACAAATAAATAAATAAATAAATAAATATTGTATCATATTATTGTTTATTTAAAGTTTTAATAGAATTTTTTTTACTTTTTCAGAAGCGTTTTATAATGCAAAGTATATTGACAAATTAGACTTGTTACATCAAATTCAAGCTTAAGTTTTGACATGTTATTTTCTGTTTTTAAAAATGTGGATTGTTGATTTTTTTCATTTAACTAGATGCAAAACAATACGAAGTGTGAATTTTTCGAAAAACAGACGTAAGCAAACAGCGTCTTCCTAAAAAAAAAAAAAAAATGTCTTATTAATTTTTTTTTCATTGTTAAAAATGATGATTAGCAAATAACATTAAGGTTTCTCCATGTGGGAACCATTTGTAGCCCGGCAATTGTTAAGCCGAAACTGCAGTTCGAGCCACACGTGTTGCGGAGCATCTAAGCCGTGATGGACTCTATAGCATCAGTAATCCTAATGGCATCGCTTCATCTCTGGGATATCTTGCACTGGAGTCTTAAACACTTGGTCTTTGACGTTCCACAATAAAAAATCAGGTGGGGTGAGGTCTGATGATCTTGGTGCCCAAGCTGTGGGTTCATCTCGGCCAATCCAGCCTTAGTTTACATCGAAATCTGGCGCAATCGAGAATTTTTTTTCTTCAAAAATAAACTCTTACGCCACTTACTGATTAAAATGAAAACCTCATTTTTAAAAATGTCAAAATTTGTGCTTTAATTTGATATATCAAGTTTAAATTGTAAAAAAATTTCATAGTGAAATCAGCCTCTAAAATAGTAAAAAATTTATTAAAAAACATATTCATCACATTAAAAAAAAACTTAAAAATCGCAGAGTAAAAAGTTCACATGATAATTTCATATTTACGTGCTACAAATAGAGTTAAAATTATAACAAAAAATATGGTATCACAAAAATTTAGAAAGGAGATGAATTGACACTGATCTCCAACGTGTGATCAATACACTTTATTGTTTAAAAAAATGATCTACTAAAGAAATTATTTTAATGCTTTATATTAGTTTTAATATTTTTAAATTCCTTTATTATATATAAAATAAAAAGCGTATGAAGTTCACATTGCGGAGTTTAAGGGGGTAGGTGGACGACTGATATCTCGCAAACTATGACGGTTGCGAATAATAATAATAACACAAAATAAAGAAGAAATGTTACTTAAAAATTTAGTTATGTAAAGCATGTGAAAACACGATCAAATATTTAAGTTATTACACTTTAAAGATAACATGTAAATGTTGAAATTTAAATTTGAGTGGGAAATTTTAGTCAAATTAGAAACTTTTTTACAATTAAAAGTATCATTAAAATTTTTTTGGTTTAGAAAAATATATATTTTAAATTTCCTTGATTTTATTTAAAAATTATAGTGTTTGTTATACTGGAACATTAAATCATGTACAAAAAATTAAAGGGAAAATATAGTTTTTCTTTTAGCGATTTCCGGTCCAAGTCGGTCCCCACCACCTTAAAGACAATTTTTATTTTCTTCTTTAAATGTTTAATTTATTATAGTAATATATAATATTATTTTAATTTTATTACTTGCAGTTGCACGTAGATAATTGTAAAAGCTTTTGGTACACGGAAAACATAAATTTAATAAATTATTTTGATACATATCAATAAAAAAAAAAAAAAAAAAAAAAAAAAAAAAAAAAAAAAACTCTTTAGTACTAAGTACTAAACAATAACTCTCTGGCAAAAAGTCTAAAGAGTAACTCGTTAGTACAAACGTAAATTCTTTAGCGGTAAATAGTTAACTCTTTAGATTCTAAAAATTTTAGTTTGTATCTAAAGAATTTATTATGAAAAAAGTCTAAATAGAAACTCTTTAGATACTTTTTTTCCGTGTAATTTTTTCCGTGTAATTTTTTTTAGTGTAATATAGCCACATTTTAAAAATTTAAAGTAAAGCATATTGCATATTTTTATGTAATTTCTTTCTCTTTTCGCTAATATAATAACTTAATTCTCTTTATTAAATAATAAGAGTTTTTATTTTTTATTATTATTTTTTTTTTTTAATATTCAATACACACTGAAAAATAATCGTTGAAAAGCTTGTACACAGTTTTGCAATGCTTTAAGTATTGAGAAAACAACGGTTATGACGTCACTAAACGTTGATATTTCAACAATAAAAACGTTAGTGACGTCACAAGCGTTGGGATTAAGTAAAAAATCATAGATTTGTAACGGTCAAGTTTAACGTTTATTCCAATGTGATTCTAACGCTTGTGACGTCATTTACGCTTTTATCGTTAGATTGTCAACGTTTAGTGACGTCAGAACCGTTGATTACACAATACTTAAAGAGAAAGTTCAGGGGTTTCAATATGGCTTCTTCAATGTGAGATAATGAGAAGACCTGTCCATAAAGTCATATATATGATGACCCAAAGCCCTTCCGTAGCCCCATGGTAGCCCCTTAATTTTGCACTCATCCTGCAAGATATGCAACCTGCTACAATATTTTCAATAGTAAAGCCGTAACTATGACGTAAAAGTTACGGGAAGAGTTGCAAATCTCGCAGGATGGTCATGAGTTTGCGGGGCTACGGAAGGGCTCTGGGTCATCCTATATGAGTTTATGAACATTTCTTCTCATTATATAACATTGGAGAAAGCATGTTGTAACCACTGAACTTAACTGTGTTCAACGTTTTTTTTTTTTTTTTTTTTTTTTTTTGAACTATAGACCCCTTTCACATCCTTGCGCTTTGTCACCATGTTTGTGGTGCCTAATGTATTGTCCAGCATAGGGGAAACATCATTTCTCCTAATTTTCACTTAATATAAGAGTTTATTTTAACTGGACGAATTTTTCTCATGTTCTTCGAGCTTATTAGGAGCTAGAAATAAGTCTTTGGTTGAGGTTTGAAGCTTCTTTTGCTATTAAAAAAAATAAAAATGACGTTTATCCTATGCTGGCCTATGTATTCATAACCAGCAAAATGGCGGATCTTAAATATGAGTGCAACCGGTCTATAAAAAATACCTATACCGAGAATTGCGAGAATTTATAACGTCATTTAAAACCTCTTATCAATGCTTTACATACAAATCAGTTGAATTCATTTTTTGGGATAATTAAATTAGTCACTCTGATGACGTATGACCACTTCTCATCTACCACTTATCTGAAGTGCTTGACTCATAAGCTTCATATATAATATTTTTTTTATTTTGTGTAAGAAAAATAAAGTTTGAGAAAGCTACTTAATTGTGTGCCTTTAGAAATAAATATTTAAATATATTTAAATATATTAATATTAAGTTATTAGGTTTGCTAATTAGCTTAAATAAGGATAAAGATTAGTTCCTTTATTTGCAATATAATTCTTATATTTTCATTTTATGATATCGTATTTCATTATGTTTTGCATCAAAGGCTAATTAAAAATATGTGTAATATTATAAAGTTTTCAAAAACTATAAAATAATTAAATAATAACTATAGTATGATTACTAGAGACCGGATCTTTAGGTTTTTAACTTTTTTTTTATTGCAGATAACAGATAATCCAGTTTTGTGTTTAAATGTGCACGAATTATGACATTGCATGACTTTTGGTGCATAATTATTTTTACCTTTACTTTTTACCCATTTGTTAGCTTTTTTGAAGTTTTTACCCTTTTTTTTTTACCCTTTTTTCAACATTTTTTACATTTTTTGGACACATTAAATCAATTTTTTCTACATTATTTTGGTAATTTAAAAAAAAAAAACTTGCAAAAAAAAACAAAAAAAAAAAACGATATAATATATATATAAATTCATTACCAGGACTATAAACTACAAATCTTTGTTTTTGGTATAAAAAAAAATGCGATTTTATAAATGCTTTATGTATATATATATATATATATATATATATATATATATATATATATATATATATATATATATATATATATATATATATATATATATATATATATATTAAGTATTAGAAAATTTAAGCCAATATACTATGCATTTAATTGGTAGGTTTAAAAAAAATAGTATTTATTGAAAACGTATTTTGTCCCTGTTTAACCATGCTTTAATTTAATTGAATTAATAACTTTAATACAGTTAATTAATAAAATGCAGACAGTACAAATCTAACAGCAATAAAAAATATGTGTTTCTACCTTTATCATGGAAAATTGCCCATAATGAGGAATACTATACAAAGAATTAAAGTGTTAATTTTATTTCATAGTCTAAAAGAGGGCATTGTCCTGAATTAATACATTTGTGAGTTTCTAATTGATTGATCATTGATTACTAGAGACCGGATTTGCTGGTATTCTCGACTTTTGTTTTCTGTAAGTATCAGGCTACTTTTAACCAAAAATGAGTACGAATTGGACAATTTGAAGTCATTTATGCCGTTACCAATTTTAAATATTTTAAAAAAATTTTGATTGTTTTTTTTTTTTTTTTTTTTTTTACTATTTTTAAGGAAAAATTTAACATTTTTATACTTTTTTTTAATGAAAAAAAAAAAATCTTAACTTATTAAAGGAATTTTTGGTCACATCGTTAGTACAGGTAGGAATACTAAATAAACATTGATTTCTTAACATTTTTTTTAGGGACATGAAAGTTAATTGATGATACATTGTCTGTATCACGAATTAACTTTCATGTCCCTAAAAAAATGTTAAGAAATCAATGTTTATTTAGTATTCCTACCTGTACTAACGATGTGACCAAAAATTCCTTTATAACAAGAGCTACGAAATTATGCAATAATACAGACTTTGATATTTTCAGTGATTCCTCTAATACAATAAAAAGTTTGTATTATAGGAATATTGGGAAACAATGATTATGGTATTAATGCATGATCGTTAATCCTAATACAATGTATCGAAGCATGCGTGTGTTATCTTAACTTTAATTTTACTTTCATTGTAATTCTTTTATTATTTGTACTGAGTGTACCGCCAATGTAGTGGGTACAAAGCCCGTTTCTGGTTTACAAAATAAATAAATATTAAAATTTTTAATTACAAACGAAAAAAGCTTTAATTTGTATTAAAATACTGTAGTTTAAAAACTCTAGAAAGAATTAAATATTTTTTTTACATTTATAACAATAATATATATTTTAAGAAATATTAGTAATGAACCTTAGCAAATGATATGTAAAGTAAAAATAAATCTCAAATACACTGAATAGTATCTTCTATATTATATATAGTATCTTTCACTATAAGAAAGACATGGTCATAGAATAATATTAATAATAAAAATAATAATGATTTTATTGAGCAAAATATCACAATACAAACATTGCACATTGTCAAAGAGGTTGCTCATCAGAAGATCAAAAAAGGCAAAGCCCATATACAAAATTTGATATCCCAATAGACGATAAATAGAATACTATATTAAGAAAAGTAAGATACATAAAATTATTGTTTAAAAACATACATGACTAAACACAAGTTTTAAACTTAGAGGATGACATGTTTCTAACGCAAGTTTCCAACTTATTATATAAATTAACACTACGGGGAAAGAAGGAAGTATTGTAATATGCTGCTAAAATACGTGGAACAACATACTCAGTACTATCCCTCCCTCGCAACTTACTAGGTTTAGTACGTATGGAGATTCTAGCGTCAGAGAATACTGGTATATCTACATCACCCTGAATACACTTGTGCAAAAATATAACATCTTGACGATACAACACATCGCTTATTGGGGGGATTTTGCACATTTGAAGACGGTATTTAATGTAAATTGGCGTTTTATTTTATTATTATCATTTTGATTAATTTTTTAACCTGTCTTTCTTTTTATATATTTTAAATTTTTATTTTATGTATTTTACATTTTAACATTTTAAGGACACATAATATATTCAGGGAGGAAAAAAAATTTATACATGGGGAAAAAAACATTTTATTTTTTTAAATTTAATTGTTTTGTTGTTTTGAATAAAAAATTGTACAATATTAATATATATGTCAGCATAAGAGTACAAAATGTGTTTAATAGTTTCCTGTTTTTATTATTATTATTACTATTGTGTCGAAAAAAAAAAAAAGACGAATATATCCTGAAATTAAACATATTCATAAAAAAAAAAACTTGGAACAACTTTGAAACAGTGAAGTGGTGCAAGGTTTAATCAGCCTTGAAAGTGGTGGAAAAAATATAAGTTTCTGAAAATTTTAATACTACAATTTCTCTTCCAAATTTTATTCCATCAATTAAAATTTTCACTATATTTAAGGGGAAATAATTTAAGGAAATTTGTAACATTTTATTTCTTTTTTCTAACATTATATTATGCAAAATATTAATAATAGCAATTATAAAAATTTAATATTTTATTGACGTTTGTTATTTATATTATATCTTGTTAATAATCTTAAGATTGTATTTAAATATTTTAAAGACAGCTGTTTCTTTATTTCTTTGTTATTCGTGATTTTTCAGGCCATTTTTTCTCCAAATTAGAGAGAGAGAGAGAGAGAGAGAGAGACAGAGAGAGACAGAGAGAGAGAGACAGAGAGAGAGAGAGAGAGACAGAGAGACAGAAAGATTTTTTTTCGGGTCGAACACTGGGCAAAATAGTTGGAACTCTGAATATTTCCCCTGTCATTTTTTTTATTGCTTTAGAATATTATACAACAGTGCTTTTAAATAAAAAGCAGTTACGATTATTTGAAGCAATGAACCATTTGCAATAAAATGTTTTTAATTGTTAAAATGTGTAAGTGAAAACGTGTCTTCCATAAAAAATGCATTAGGAATTTTTCAAATTATTTCAAAATTTCGTTCATTGCAAGTGGTCCATTAAAAATTGACTCGAAGAAATACAAAAAAAAAAAAAAAAAAAGTTCATTGAATTCTCAAATATCAAAATATATATTTCTAATTTAAAGTAATAATTTTTTTCTGTAGTTTTTACTTAGTCTAAAGTGTTCAGTTTAACTTTTTTCTCTTAAACCGAAAAATATTTTTGAAAATGAAATTAAAATAAAACAAAATCAATGCATTAAAAAATTTTATAGTATAAAATGTTGTTTTGATTCTAAATGTCTTTTGTCTTTTTGTATAAGGATGCAATCAAAAACCATTAAAAAAAACGTGTACACGGCTTATTAACAGTTTATACGCTACTTTAAACGTTGTACCAAATTGAAAAAAAAAAAAAAAAAATGCATTTTTATTTTCGATTTTCATACCATTTTTGTACAACTTTGAGGTTAAAAAATGTACTATTTGTGTACATTTAAAAAAAAGTTCCTTAAAAAATCCGGACTCTAGTAATTAGTTCTCGGACTGTTCTTGGACTCGGTAATGTATCTCGGCATTAGTAATTAGCTGAAATAAACTTTGGAACTTAAGTTGATTCTTAAAGGCGTAGAAAACCTTGAACAAAAAAGTTGTGTTATATCCTAACAAACCTGAAAAATAACGTTGATTTGGCCGGAGTCATTGATTTCTAATTTATTTTCCATTCACAAAATGACGCTGCCGGTTACTGACGTCACAGCTTGCCCGGTTTACTTGCGCGTGGACCAGGCGAGCTGTGATGACAGTGACCGCCAGTGTCATTTTGTGAATGAAAAATAAATTAGAAATCAATGACTCCGGCCAAATCAACATTGATTTTCAAGTTTTTTAGGATATTACGCAACTTTTTTGTTCAAGGTGTTCTACGCATTATTTAGATGCATTTATTTTAATTTAAAGTAATCTCTCTATATTTTGCAAAAAAAAAAAAAAAAAAAAAAATCATACTTGCGAAAAAAATATTTGCATTTAATATTAAAATCTGGCAATATGTATGTTACAAGTACAATTGAAGAAATAAAACAAACGTTTTGCTAATCAGTTAAATATTATTTGATTGCACAATTGATAAAGCGCCAGATTTGATTGACACATAAATGGACGTTTCTTGGAAAGAAAAATAATCTGAAGGCCTAGGCAGTAAGTGTTTTGCGACATTGATACTACCAAAGTGTTTTAAATTTGGTTATAATTTAATAAATCATATTATTCAAATTAGGTTTTTATTATTTGTCAATATGAGAGTTCAAATACATTTTTAAACAGCTTTAAGGTCTTATATCACATGTAGCTCACGCCAGAAGTTAGCTACCTGTCTCCCCACCACTGCTTGGAAGGAGGTGGGGAGGGAAAGTAATAAACTTGGCAACGTCGCCGTAATGCCCGCGGGCGACCGCTAATTAGTGTTAGGATTCGCGCGAATACTCAGGTGTGCGCATACCACACGCACAAGTGCATGCAGTTTTTTAAAAAACATCTCGCGAGTTAGTAAACAACATCATTACACTCATTATACAAAATATATGTCAAATTAATTCTTTTAACGCTTTCTTCTCAATAACTGTTTGTTTTTCCTTTATTACTATATTAAAATTTAAAAAAATATATATCATCAAAAAATATATCATAAAAAAAAATTTAAAAAAATAGTGCCAAAAATCAGCTGATTCTTTTTACCAACTGCAAGGTAAAACCACTACTTTTTAAAATGAAATAATATTATACAAAATATGAAATACACAATGTAGAACATAAAATTTATTAAATACAAATAATAATAATGAAAAGTTTTTAAGAAGAAATATTAAAAGATACATAATTTACTTTATTTTGTTGATTCTGCAGAATAAAAAACTAAAACTTTTTTTCTCATGTTGGCATTTCTGACTCCATTATACTCCCTGTGTAAGCACTTCGGCTACGCTCGGTCTTTTGCGAGTGCTTTCGTGAAAATATCTCGCCACTTGATTTTCTAGGTTGCCAAACGTTCTCAGTTACTTACACTCATCCCCCTCCAGCTAATTTACATAACCAAAATATTTTTTGAAAATTAATATAAAAAAACTTTATCCTTACAAAAATCTGAAAAAAAATTACAAATAGTGAAATAAAATTCTCTATCATGTGATATTTTTTTTATATGCAATTTACGGACACTTTTTGAGTTATTTCAAAAAAACTGAAACTCCATTTAAACTAATGTTAAATTAATTTTTTTTTAATTTTCTCCTAATCCATATATCTTTTCAAAAATTGGTATACAAGGGTCTTTTACCTTTATAAATAAACCCTGAAAGTTTGAATGATTTTCCACGGACACTTTTGGCTGTACTTTACATGTAGGATAAGACCTTAAGAGTACTTTCTGAATGGAATTTTATTCAAAAATGATTGTAAGAGTTTTAAAACAAAAATCCTAAATAGACCAAAAATAAAAAAAAATCCCATTAGATTCAGAAGGCAAAGATATTTTAACAAACATTATTGTTAAAAAAAAATGGAGCTTATAGCTCATTTAATGTTCATTTTTTTTTTTTTAATATGATTACATTATAGAAATAAATAGGCGTATAAAAAGTTGCACATCTTTTCAGGGACATCCAATTTTGGGTCATTCTCAAAATCTAATGATTACAAAAATTTTATCTACAAAAAAAAAAAAAAAAAAAAAAATCAATATAAAGAAAAGTTGCTATAGTTCTTAAGATATGGCTATTTCATTATTCTTTAATGCAACTGCATTGGTTTAGTTTGTTATTTTGTATTTATATTAAAATTAATGTATGTTTTACTTAGCATTGTTCTGTGCGTTGTAAGTAAGCCTGATTTTGGCTGATAATAAATAATATTTAAAAAAAAAAGTTGAGTCAATGCTATTATATATATATACATATATATATATATATATATATATATATATATATATATATATATATATATATATATATATATATATATATATATATATACATATACATATACATATACATATATATATATATATATATATATATATATATATATATATATATATATATATATATATATATATATATATATATATATATATATATATATATAAAGTATAAACAGTATATATGTTTAACTTGTTTTGTTATACAGTACCCAGTCGTGGCACCCTGTCACTGTTGATAACCTTCAAAAACTGGAAATGGTTCAGAACTGCGCCACACGTCTAATTCTTGGCAAACATTTGTTTCATTATGTCAATGGCATAAAACATAAATATAATAGTAAAAATCGTAATCAATCCCCCCCAATTACCCACGCGTCTTAAATATCATTGTAATTAATAAAATAACATAAATTTTTTTAAATAACAAATAAATAGTCTTCTTTTAAATCCCGTTCCAATAAGTATACTATGTATACTTCTCTATAATGTTACTGCAAAAAAAGTATTGCAGAAATGTGTATGAGGTGCGTGCAAAGCGACGGGTAGTAAATAAGGCTGAATATGGTGCGGCATGAGGTGTCATGCCGACACCTTACGCTATATTATCACTATAATATGCAATATTCTAGCATATTGCATATTTTGTCATTACATATTATTCCATATTTACTCAATAAAGTTGGATGCTCTTGTGTTTTATAATTGATCATATATCAATTAATTAAATATCATATTATATGATCAAGCATTTTCAACAATTTATAATGCATAATCTATCAACATAGATTATAATATCAGTAGACTTTTTATTAAATTCATTCATAATATTAATTACCAAAGCTATTTAGATTTGAATAACTTAAGCGACGGCCGAAAACGAGAAGGACGAGACCGGCGTGAGAGCTAAAGGTTACGGTATGGCTGAGCAACGTAGAACGTAGAACGTAGAACGTAGAACGAGAAGGTGCACCATGTCAGCGTTCGTTATAACATTTACGGGGCTAGGTTTCAAATGGTATCAGAAGCTTTTCGAATCGAATCTATGTGACTTTAAGTGAATATTATAGAACGCCCAATGAATTTTTTTTTTTTTTTTTTTTTTTTTTTTTTTTTTTGCTTGCTATATTGTGTTATCGTGCTATACACCAATCCCAGTACCAGTCAAGACATTGTCTTATCGACAGGTAAGGACTTTCCAATTAATGGAAAAGCACACACGGGCTGGCCACGGCCTAAGTACACAGCCCGGCATTCGCCATGACAGCCTAGAGAAACCGTGGAAACATCTAGGCAGGCTGGTCGGTGCAATCACATTAATCATGCACCTCCCGAATACTGTGCGTCGTCATGGAATGCATGTAAACATACATCGTGCAACGTGTTGTGCTCTCACACTTCACGTACGCACCCAGCAGTGGCTCGAACCTATACTCGGTGAGGAGTACAGAGTTGCGAGTCAGCTGCCTTCACCACTCGGTCATACACATGACTTTGGGCTACCTACTTTAACACACTACCTTGGGTAAAGAGAGAGAAGGAACGGACGGAACGCTATGCAGCTTTCCCTCATCATGGAAATTTCTCTGTACAGTAAACATGCACGGTAAGTTCATTTCTTTTTACATTTTTAACATAAAATTGCACGGGTAATAATTAATTTTGTAGCAATATATGTAGTTAAAAATGGCTTTATTTACACATAATAGTAAAGATTTGTTCATTGATTAAGTATAAAAATTGAAGCATTAAAAGGGAAAAATAAATTTCATGAAGTTGAAATTTCTAAATTAGAATGTTTTTAATAAAAATTAAAAATAGATCAAAAAAAAACTACAACTTTTGCTGAATTAAAAATAAAAGAGTAAAAGTACAGTATTGCAAGAAATTTTAGATAAAATTGAAGATAGAATTATTGAAGCAGCTAAAACTTTAAATACTTCATGTACACTAATATTCATGAAAACTATACCTAAATTTTCAGTAAAAGTTCAGAAAAATATTCATTATATTTTCCAAAAAATAGAACAAGCTTACGAATTAGGGAAATGGGATGTAAATAAAACTCTTTTAATTGCAAAGTAAATTATAAATGAAAAAGTGCTGACTTCGTGAGCAGCGACACGCAAGCCAAAGAAGTAACATATTATAATGAATTTAAAAACTTTATAATAAATCGCTTTAAAAGTAAAAATAAAACTCAATATTATAGAAAATTATCCTCTATTATTATTATTTAATTAGAGTAATTAATTGAACCCCCACAACGCCAACGCCAGGATGTAATTTTTCTTTATAATTGTCTCCATGGGGATGATGACATGCCAATATTCTCTGACGCTATAAGGTGTATGCGGATGACGTCATATTTATTGCGCTAAGAGGCTATACTGGAGTAGTGAATAACATTGCTCAGCATAAGACAAACTTCATTTATGCCAATTTACTTTAGGAAATCAGTTAATTTTTGTTATTGCTATTTTTATTACATACTTGAGATACTAATTCAACATATTTACAGCATCAATGCTCTAAAAAATATTGCATAGTGGATTTAAACTGTTAAAATGATTTATTTTCCTATGCCACCCATGTTATTGAGTTATCCAATATGACGTTGACTTTTACATGAATGCATACACCCTATATAGTCTCCAATGCCTAGTTGGTATTGCCTTGGTAGGTCTATAGTAGCTCATCGTTCTGCAAAGTCAGACTTCCGGCGCAACTTTTGTGTCGATATGTTCCTTTGTTATAACAGCTGATTATGACTTCGTTACCTGTTTACTACGTTTATACATATGGTCGATCATTGTTATTTCTTTGTTTAGAACTTTGAACTTGATAAGAATGAAAGAAACTCCATGGCACACAAAAAAGTTCCATGCTCTTCATGTGACTCAATTTTTGTTAATTTTGTTAGCTCAAAAAACAAGATCAACCAATGAATTTGTCGTATTTTGTTGGTCAGCCAATCACTGCTGTTGAGATTTACTTTACTTTACAGAACAAGCTAGTATGTTGCGTGGAGAGGATCGTGTTTTTACGTTTTAATTCGTATTTCAGCAGCATGTTACAACAATTTTATCCATGCAGTGGTATAATTTATACAATACATTGGAGAAAAGTGTCAAAAATTAGTTTTCATCTAAGTTTAAAACTATAGTATCTACACACTAGAAAAAAGCGTTGAAAAGCTTGTACACAGTTTTGCAATATGCTTTAAGTATTGTAGTATCAACGGTTATGACGTCACTATATAAACGTAAAGATAAAGCGTAAATTACGTCACAAGTGCTATAGAATCACAATGTAATAAACGTTAAACTTGTCCGCTGAAACTCTACGAATTTTTTATTTAATACCAATGTTTGTGACTACACATATTTAAATAGAAAATGTTAAAAGTAATAGGAAAAAGTAACTTTTTTTTATTACATTATTATATATTATATTATTGGAATAAGGAAGTCTACACAAAGTTAACCCCTATATACGTTTGAATACGTTATTTGAAAGAGAAAAAGTAGTAGATAAACTTATCATAGGCAATTACCTGGAAAATTGACGTTTTATTTAATAAAAAGAAATAAAAAGTTTCAATTCCCAACCCTTTGCCGACTATGACATCATTTGTTTATATCCGATTTTCAATTTTCTTCTGTATTTCAGCCGATCCCATTGTTGAAAGGCAGCCGTTAGCCGGTAATTTTTTTGAATTTGTAGCAGTTGCATGAAATCCAGAAGACAATTGAGAATCGGATGTAGACAAATGACGACGTAGTCGGCAAAGGGTTGAGAACTTAATTTTTTTTTCTTCTTTTATTAAATAAAACGTCAATTTTCCAGTTAATTGCCTATGCTAAGTTTATCTACTACTTTTTCACTTTCCAATGACGTATTTAAACCTAGGGGTTAACTTCGTGTAGACTCTTCCTTATTATTCTGTTACACATGCTTACAAAGGTTACTCTTTCAGACTCTTTGCTGCACAGAAAGCCTAAATTCTTGAGCACATTTATCTCCCCTTAAAGTTTATATTCAGATGGCTAGTATTTTAAAATCTGATGATATTAAAAGTTAATTCTAACAGAAACCTATATCAATCATAAGGAAATAATTATTTAAGTTAACTTTGGCTATTATTTCAGGCCTAAACTTAATGAAAAAAAAAAAAAACATTTTAATTCAATATCTAGCATGGCGTTTACCATGTTAAACTATTACATTTTTGAAGATACCATATCCTAATGTATGACTACAGAATTTCAGATTATTCTTTCTTTACCAATTTTTAATCAAATACTGTATAGTGTGAAGTATATAGATGATTTTCCACCTTCATTGTTCTTTTTATTTGTAAAATCTTGGACTTAAAAGGCTTAATAAACCTTGAAAGCCCTTGTCAACTTACTTTTTTATCATTTAGAATAATAGATTGATATAATTATCATACACAATAGACAACTTGCATGCCGTTTTTTTATGGTCTTAAAAAATTCTTTGGGAAAAATAAATAATATTGGTGCATATAAAACTTCTCCAAAAATGCTCCTTCATATTTAAAATAATTTTTGAAATTCAAATTTTATTTGAAGTAAAGACGGTGGCCATTACGCCGAAAGACGGTTCGCGTTTCTTTTGCTTTTTAATTGTTAAAATCGTTCAAACGAGTTCGCAGCAACTGAAGAATTTTTTAAAAAATCTGTATTTTCTCCAACAGAGCTGTTTAATAAAATCAGCCGTTGAAAAAAATTCTTCAGTTGCTGCGAACTCGTTTGAACGATTTCAACAATTAAAAAGCAAAAGAAACGCGAACCGTCTTTCGGCGTAATGGCCACCGTCTTTACTTCAAATAAAAATTGAATTTCAAAAATTATTTTAAGTATGAAGGAGCATTTTTTAAGAAGTTTTATATACACCAATATTATTTATTTTTTCTAAAGAATTTTTTAAGGCCATAAAAAAACGGCATGCAAGTTGTCTATTATCCATTATATAATAATAAGAATAAATTGTTTTTATCAGAAGCCAAAAAAGGGTACAAACCCACTGAAATTGTCCTCTGACCAGGGTCGTGAGCTCCTGTGTTATTACTTGTCAGAGTATTTCTGCACGTTGTTTTAATATAAACAATTTACATGAACATAACATAAACATAAAAAATAAAGAAATCATATTAAATATAGACTTGTAATTTTAATATACAATACAATATTTGAAAGAAAAAAATGTGATTTCATTTATATTATTTTGCTAACATACATTTATATCGTTTAAAACTTTTTTATATTTTATAGAATATTTATATCCTTTATATCACATTTTTATACCATTTATAACACATCAAAATATCATTTGTAATACTTTTTCTTTCGTTTCCCTCCCCCCTTTTTTTTATGAGCTTATTTAAATACTCATCATAAAAATTATATAGTAATAGTTTAATAGTTAATATGATATAAAAATTATACAATTTAAAATATTTTTAAGTTTGCAGTTTTTAATAATACGGCGATAATTCAGCAATTCAATGTATGACTTTTATTTTTAAGAAATTTTATCATTAAGGGTTGTATATAGATGGCTTGTATCTCAAAATCTAAAAAAAAACTTCCAAATTTTATTATGTCATTCGAAAGTTAATGGTAACAGCTACCAATGAAAAAATTTTCAGAACCCGTGACCATCAGATAAGAGAGAAATTAATTATTGAAATTAACATAGGCTCGTATGGGACTAAAACTTCAAAAAATCATAATTAAAAATCTAGCATGGTGACCCTCCAAAATTTTTACATTTTTGAAGATACCTTATCCTAATGTATCACTGTACAAAATTTCAGATTTTTCTGTCTTTACAACTTTTTAGTCAAATCCCGCGCAGTAGCTGATTTCTCGCCTTAAGTAATTAAGACATGCGGTGATACGTCTATATCAACGAAGCTGAAGATAACGTAAGGCATCGACTGCGCATTTCGTGCGTCTGCTGCAAGATTTAAATCTTTATTTCCGGTATTTTTCACGTTTTGATGGCGGGAAAATATTATCGTGTGTAATTTTTTTTGAAAAAATGAAATTTTACCGGAAATGGATCTCGTCGATCGGGCAAATTCGGAAAAGACGAACGAAATTCGCAGTTGATTCCTAACATTACCTTCAGCTTCGTTGGTCTATATGACTTTTAGTTTATATGAATTAAGATGAGTTTACATTTTTACACAATTTCTTGATTACACGAACACATACGACTCAGGACCACACATCCGACACCGGCCGCAAATGATATATCCTCTCTTGCGGAGAGAAATATACAACGCAGCCGGTGCCAAATGCATGCCCCCGCATCATATACGTTAATTTATTTATTAATTGTTATATACTTTTTTTTAATAAGAAATAAAATTTTAAAATTATACAAAGTTATAAGCCTTTTTTTTTTTTATTCTTTTAGAAGAATCTGAGTTACTTATTTTTTAATACTTTTTTTGATTCTATGTTATACAACATATCAGGTAAATTATTTCCACAGTTTTGATCCTTTAAGAGCAAAAGAGTTATCATATATGAAACAATTTGATTTTGGTGGTAATAGAAAGTATTTATGTGATCTTGTTGATCTTGAGGTATTATTTTTCAATGATATAGACACAGCCACGTTGATTTTGTATTTATTTTCATTTAGACTATTATATCACGTATATGACGTCCCAATGTACCGCCGCCAATCACAGTCACCGCTCTGGTCACTTGATAAATTGAAGCCCCTTCCTCAAGTTCTTTACCCCTATAACAGCCCCATCTGTACATTGTGACGTCAGATACGTGATATAACAGTCAAAATAAAAATAAATAAAAATAAATACAAAATCAACGTGTTGGTGTCTAATTTATGGATAATAAGGTATGGTAATAATCAATCTAGTAATCTAAATGATTAAAAGGTAAGTTGACAAGGGCGTTAAAATGACAAATTCTAGAAACAATAGAATAAAAAAATGTTATAAATTTTCTTATCTTATAAGATTGCACTATATAATAGATTGCTTTGTTCTTTGTTTCATTGTTCTTTACATTGCGAAACTATTATACGAAAAGCACGTAAGTAGAACACTTTCTTTTCTTTTTAATAATTTTTTTATATTTAAATACACGTACTTGATTTTTTGGGCTACAAGTAGAACTGTAAAAATATTTTTAGCCCGGGCTGAAATTATTTAGCCCGGATTGACTTGAAACCCAGGTTTAGCTTGAAATAGAGCTTAAACTCGAAAAACGAGCCAAAGCTGAGAAAGCTCGACATTTGAGCCAAAGTTTAAAAACAAGCCTTTGAGCCTATGATGAAAAAAGCTCGATTTTTATTATGAAAAAAAAAAAAAATTGGAGGATAAAAGTCATAAAAAAAATAAAATATTTTTTAAAAATATTTTAAATTGCTTATTTTGCATGATAGAATATTAAAAATGCCTTTTGTAACAAAAATTACAATTTTTTTTTCTTTTCTTTCTTCAAAAAGTGTACTTTGTCTCGATTTATTTTCAAAACTCGTTTTTTTCACGGTTTATTTACGAGCTCAACTCAAAAAATCTCGTTTTCGAGATAAAAGCTCAAAACCCGGGTTTACCATTAAAAAAAAAAAAAAAAAAAAAAACGAGCACCTGAAGATTTTGACCCAGGCGGGTGCTCGAACCGGTTTTAATTTAGATACAATTTAGATTTAATTCTAGATACAAGCTAACATTGTTGGGGTCGACCATCATTTTAGTTAAACTTGAACTGATCCCGAAAACTTAACATTACGTATTTTGAACACATTCCGAACAAGAACACTTCAAAATTTTTGCAAGTTCAAACATATCACAAACTGTTCAGTCGAAATGTTTGTAAGTGTTTGAATTTGTCGTTTAAAAAAATATTCTAAAAATAGTTTTTTGTTTTTATTATACATTTGTTGCGTATTTAATTATTGAGAAATGGTTGAAACTCATTTTATTTTAAATATTACATTAATTTTGCAAATTTAATTATTATTAAATCAATAAATATCTAAAATTTATTTACAATAGTATTCAATTTAGAATTTGAAATGTCGAACACGAACACCTTTAAAAATGCAACCACGCACACAAACTATTCATGAACTAAACACGTTCGAATGAGCTCATGTGCTATTCGAAAATTATCGTTCTTCTAAAACGCTTGCGTCATGCTAAAAAAAAAAAAAAAAAAAAAAAAAATCTTTTTTACCCCGGGTCAAATATACATAACTTTTATTAACTTTGAAACACTATATATAGACAAGAGTTAGGGCACTATAGTTTGACCTCAGCTGACCTATAAATAATTCAAAAAAAGAAACCTTAGAAAAAATTAGGTCAATTCAACAGTTGTAGCAGAAAAAAGTAAAATGTTTTGGGCAGTTCACATTTTTACCTTTTGTTTTTAAGTCACAAACCAATTAATACAATTAAATTTAAAAAAAAAAAAAAAATTAAAATCAGGCTTTAAAACTACATAATTAATGTTTGAGGAATATATATATATATATATATATATATATATATATATATATATATATATATATATATATATATATATATATATATATATATTATATATATATAATATATATATATATATATATATATATATATATATATATATATATAATATTCAAGACATGAGGGCCGAAGTTAAAAAAAATGCCGTTTTTTTATAATTATTAAACACCCTGCATATTAATAGCATTCAAATTAAAATAATAATAATAATAATAATAATAGTTTTATTAATAATAATAATTCTTGTGCAGTTCTTGGCACAGCTAACATCATGCGCAAAGTGCTTAGTTTGTGACCCCTCTGTATCACCTGCAGTTTCTAACATAATTGGTACTGGATTATTCTCTCCTTCAACCTTGAATCAAGTAAGATTCCGGTGTTAGTGTTACAGAAGAAAGAAAAGAACTCATAATAATAATAACAATAAAACGATTACAAGACTGTAATTTATTTTTAAATAATTGCTAATTTTTGTATTTTTTTTTAAGGGTGTATACACATGACGTCATATTGAATGCGCCTGGACGCCATACTGGACCAACAAATATATAACATTGCTCAATATAGGACAAACCTCAGTTTTGGATACTTTCTTTGGTATATATATATATTTATTATTTATATTATTTATCAAACATAATTCAACCTAATAACAGCACTAATGCTTTAACAAAGTATAGCCAAGTATTTTTTGAACTACCTGAATGAAAATTTTTTCTAACCACAACGTCATGTTTTTAGTGCTCACATATGACTTTAACTTTATATAAATGCAACTACTCTGTAGCATCTGAAAACCAAATAATATTGAGTGTTTTTTTATTTTGTAATGTTTTTTTTTTATCTTTTTTTTTTAATTAAAAAAAATAGGAATAGATAAATAAGTGCCACCAAAACAATGAAGTCTTATCGGTGGGTGCTTAATCAACATAATTAAAAATGTTAGGAAGAATAAACAATATTACAATAGTAATTAAACAAAATCAGCACATTTCCCTTCTTTATATATATATATATATATATATATATATATATATATATATATATATATATTTACATACAGCATAGCCAATTACATGTGAAATACATTCAAATTACAATGTTATAATACAGTATATATATATATATATATATATATATATATATATATATATATATATATATATATATATATATATATATATATGTATATATATGTATATATATATATATATATATATATATATTATATATATATATATATATATATATATATGTATATATATATATATATATATATATGTATATATATATATATATATATATATATATATATATATATATATATATATATATATATATATATATATATATATATATATATATATATATTTATATATATATATATATATATATATATATATATATATATATATATATATATATATATATATATATATTTACATACAGCATAGCCAATTACATGTGAAATACATTCAAATTACAATGTTATAATACAGTATATATATATATATATATATATATATATATATATATATATATATATATATATATATATATATATATATAGATATATATATATATATATATATATATATATATATATATATATATATATATATAAACACATTAAAATTAGTTTACTTCATATATGAAGTTAAAGGTGTAGAACACCTTCAACAACAAAAAATTGCGTACTATCCCAACAAACCTGAAAATCAACGTTGAGTTCGCCGGAGTCATTTATTTATAATTTATTTTCCATTCACAATGTGCTACTGGCGGTCACTGACGTCACAGCTTGACCGGTTCACGTGCGCGTAAAACAAGCGAGCTCTGACGTAAGTGATCGGCAGTGGCACTTTGTGAAGGGAAAATAAATTATAAATAAATGACTCCGGCGAACTCAACGTTGATTTTAAGACTTGTTTGGATATTACGCAACTTTTTTTGTTCAAGGTGTTCTACGTCTTTAACATTTAATACAAAATATATTTACTCCTTATCAATATTGAGTTACCATATTATAAAACTTTTATTTCTTTTTTTTTTCTTTTTTTTTCTACGATATGAATCAGCAATTACATCTAGAATTTTTATATAAGTAGTTTCATTGCATAGAGATTATACTCTGTTTAAAAACATATTGTTATATATACATCAATTCTATCAAAATCAGTCCTAAACATTTGCAGCATTCTTAATACTCTCCTTGGAACATGTAAATTTATACCACTTAGTAACTCAGAATCAAAAATATCTCCTTCACTTAATTTTTTTAAGAATTATATATATATATGTATATATATATATATATATATATATATATATATATATATATATATATATATATATATATATATGTATATATATATATATATATATATTTATATAACTAGTTATTGTTAAGAGCAAGAGTTTATCTTAATATTTATATAACAAATACTATGAATCTCATTGAGACAAAAATTGTTATTTCCAAATTGGTCAAAAATGTCACACAAAATTAACAATTTTACAATTTATTACATTTATTTTTTATTACTTTTTGTTACTTTTAAATATCAATTTCTCTATAACAACTTCAGAAACTCTACTTCTTATTCATGTGATCGTAATCAAGTTGTTTTTCGTAAGTGGAATGAACTTTTAGCTATACCTAATATAACATAATATTTTGTTGTTTGTTTTTATTTAAAAAAAAAATTCAAACTGTATGTTATGCAATATTGTAATATCAGTTATTTATAATTAATTAATTTGTAGTTTTATTTTTCTTTAGATTAAGAAGCAATACAATTATTTGTGTAGTTGCAAAAGCACCGCCAGTATGAGTTCATTACAAAGACAACGTGAGGAGTATTATTGTCAGAAAATGACAAAACTGACGTCTTGGGAAAATTTGAAGTCACTTGACATGAAAGATATCAACTGTGTTGAAGTCTACAGACTAATGATAGAAGAAAAATACAATCCTGACAAGGCAAATCTTTGGTACAATGCACTAAGAATAATTCAAACTAAGAATAATAAAAGTGAATGTGAATATTACATGCAAAACCTAGCGGAATTTTTAGATAAACGTGATGAGCATTTTAAATCAGTAAATATTGATATTAAACAAGTTAACAAATTGAAAAATGCATTGGGTTATTCTACAAATAATATAGAAACTATTAAGCAAGTATTTTTAGATATAGATTCTGAAATTCGATCCCAAGATGCTTTTGATTCTTTGAAAAATGAGATACATAGATATTATAAATATAATAAAAGGATTCAAAGGTCTGATTCAAGAACCACTTTTTGGAGTAGAATAAAATGTAGATGTTTATCATGATTTTCAACGTGCGTTTAGGTCCATTTTCAGTGTCTTGATAATAAAATGGGCATTTTCACGTTTTATATTACAATTTTGCCACTTATAAAAGTCATTAAAAGTAGGTCTATTTTATTTGTTCTTAACGTAGAAGTTGACCGTCTTGGACCGGTAATAGTTATAATGTAACGGGTCATAGCCGAGATTCGGGTTCAGTTTAATATTCTTGGTAATGCGCTATTTTGAAGCGTATTGTTTGAATTAAATAATATCGTGTTTTTTTTCGTTGATATTTTCAAGTATTATTTTTAATTTCAATTTTTTCTTCATTAGTATATACGCCCGTAATGAAATGCAGAATTAAATTTTCATATGTTCAAAATTTTAAGTAAATAAAAAAAAAATGATAGAGAGAGAATTTCAGTAAAAAAAAAGAGTGTGGAGAGGAGAGTGAGATAAAATGAAGAAAAATTTAAGTTTGTGTTGATGTTGGAGTTTGGTCACATGATTTGAGTTACACCAATTTTTGCAATAGAAAGAATTTGTTTGGTGCAGCAGAGGTCACCAAGATCATGCGCACTATACTATATCAAAAGGAGAGTTTTTGTGAACAAGTGCGGAGTGATGTCATAAAATTAGAAGTTGTCATTTTTGCATTTCATTGGGGGTGGGGTAGAATTTTTATTACTTTATATTTTATCAGTAAACATTTGTGCATCCTTGAATGCGTTCATTTGAGAGAAGTAAAATTTAACATTCAGATTGAGAGAGAGAGAGAGAGAGAGAGAAATAATCATAATAAATTTTGGTCAATAAAAGAAAAGGAACATATCATTCAAGAACACAATATGTTTTTATATTCAAATTTATTTTAAGGGGGAATGGGTCATGTAGCTGTTCAGGTAGTTGGCGCTGCAATCGAATTTATGTTTAATAATTTTTTAAACCATTTTCTGAGGTGTTTAAGAAGTTTTAAACCAGTGGGTGCCCTAGATAAATATCTTAGCTTTAAGTCAAAACAATAAAAACCAAGATATTTTATTTGGTTCAGTTTTTGAATGTGAAAGAAGTAGTTGAACTTGAGCTCATCATTTAATTTCTTTCCATCACATTCAAAAACTGAACCAAATAAAATATCTTAGTTTTTATTATTTTGACTTAAAGCTCCGGTGTTTATCTATAGGGCACCCACTGGTTTAAAACTTCTTAAACATCTCAGAATGTGGTTTAAAAAATTATTAAAAATAAATTCGATTGCAGCACCACCTACCTGAACTGCTACATGACCCATTCCCCCTAAAAAATAGACGCATAATTTGTAAATGATTTTTATTGAATATATATAAGTTTAATTTTTTAATATATAAGATTAGATTGAAATAAATTTATTTATTGATTGGGAAATTAATAATAGTTTTGATTGATTAATTTTTTTTTTATATTCAAAAATAAAAAATAAATTCTATAAGAATCATAAATATTTGAAATAATATGCTTGTTAGTTTTTAATATAGTAAAGTTTTTGTATGCTTTTACAACATGTTGAGACAATTCAATGGCCTTCAAAATTAAAACAAAGCAATAAAATTTCTAGAACATTGTCTACAAACTGCGATGTAGAGAAGGGAAAAAACCCAAGCCGGAGTAGAGGGAACCGTGCACGTGTGTAATATTTTTCGTCTCGTGATGAAGTCGGTGGAAGGGACGCGTACACCCCATTTCTCGGACTGAGAGGTTATAAATAGGCAGACGTGACCGATATTCTCCAGTTGTTGTTAAGTCATCTTAGAGTAAAGGTGCACACTCGCCAGCAGGCCAAGAGCACCCTCTGAGCATCCCCATGTTAATAGGAGATTAACATGGGTTTAAACTCAACTCCTGATAGTTAGTATCTTGGCTTTTATCGGTAAATTATACACTCAGCAATTAGATAAAATTTTGGATTAAAAAGTGATTAAAAATTGTATAGGCTGTTTGATTTTTGTTGACTAAATTTTTGGCAATATTCAAGGAAATGAAGTTGTAAATTAAAGGATGGAGTAAGCTAATTTGGAAAATAAGATAATTTGGCTATGTAATAAGGATTGAGTAAATTAATAAATTAATCAGTTTAAATAAAATAATTGGTAATTTTTTAATTTAAAATTTAGTTTTTCTGATTATAAGTATGGAGATCGAGGGAAGCTTACTGCGCGGTGTGTGGAACAACGCTTAACAACAACAAGTTTCTGATATTTGATACTATTATTGATTTAATTGTGATTTTGGGAAAATTACAATTAAATGAATGATTGTATAAAATTAGAAAAATTATTATACAGTTGAGTTTAATTGAGCATCAGGGATTAAACTTGCTGTTAGTGGAGTTGACGTGAGAGAGAGAGAGAAAGTACTGCGTAAGTCAGCGGGCAGTAGTCAAAATTAAATCATACCATTACATTGATTTGATTCAATAAAAATTATTTTCAGGAAATATAATTATCAACATTTTGGCAAATAATAATATAAAATTAAAAATTATAAAATAATACTGTAATCCAAATTTGTGATAATAAAATAATTCAAAAAGCATAATTTAAAACGAAAAAACTTGGAGTTATTATTGAAGAGTTGAAAACCCTATCTCCTCTTTAATAAAAAGTTAAGGTCAAACAACATTTTGTTTTCCTATAACTTAAGGGGAGTGGCAGTGAGATCAACGACATACCCCTAGACAACAGCCAATCAGTACCAGAGAGGAACCAATTCACCTCTCAATCAACCCTGCATTCTCACCCCATTTTCCCTTTTGTTATGTAGTTAAAAAAATAACGACTATATTTTCACAATACAGTAATTCTTAGTACATTCTTTATTTTCAAAAAAAAAAAAAAAAAAAATGAAATTAAGTAAATTTAAAAAATGTTTTAATATTCTGAAATAAGTTTTAATTTTTATTATTTAAAAATAGTTTTTAAATTGACTAAAGTTTACCGCTAAATTTTAAATTTTTACCTTTGCATGTAATCCTTAAAGGCGTAGAACACCTTGAACAAAAAAAAAAATGTCTAATATACTAACAAACCTAAATATCAACGTTGATTTGGCAGGAGTCATTGATTTCTAATTTATTTTTTATTCACAAAATTGTAGCTGCGGGTTTTCTACGTCACAGCTTGCCTGTTGCCGCGCACGTGGACTATAGTGAGCTGTAAACCCGTAGCTGCCATGTTTTTAATGGAAAATAAATTAGAAATCAATGACTCCGGCCAAATCAACGTTGATATTTAGGTTTGTTATGATATTAGGTAAGTTTTTTATTCAAAGTGTTCTACGCCTTTAAAGTGGACAAACTTAAATAATTGATCTTGTTTTCAAATTTTTGACGTAGCTTAACTTCTAGGTAATATTTAATCTATACTTTGTGTTAATATTGTAATTCAGAACCGTCTAGTTTTTTAATATTATATATTATATTAAAGGCGTAGAACACCTTGAACAAAAAAGTTGCGTAATATCCTAACAAACCTGATGAAAATCAACGATTATTTAACCGGAGTCATTGATTTCTAATTTATTTTCCTTTCACAAAATACCGCTGCCGGTCACTGACGTCACAGCTCGCCTGGTCCACGTGCAAGTAAACCGGGCGAGCTATGACGTCAGTGATTGGCAGTGGCATTTTGTTTATGGAAAATAAATTAGAAATCAATGACCCGGGTCAAATCAACGTTGATTTTCAGGTTTGTTAGGATATTAGGCAACTTTTTTGTTCAGGGTGTTCTACGCCTTTAAAGTAGGTTTTCCCATACAAGATATTTTTGTTGTAATTTCATGTTTTTATGTCATATTGTTACCACAAAATATTATATTATATTATATTTTATATATATATATATATATATATATATATATATATATATATATATATATATATATATATATATATATATATATATATATATATATATATATATATATATATATATATATATAATTATATATTTAACTATATACCCTTTAGCTATATTGTTTTAAAATATAGTTTTAATCAAAATTCTAACTTCATATTTATATAAAATTCTATCTGCTCTTTTCTTTTTCTAAAAACACTTCCTGTCTTAAACATTTATCTACTATTACCTAGCCATCTTACTATTGTACCGAGCTGGTATGGCCGAGTGGTGAAGGTAGCTGACTCGCAACTGTGTACTCCTCACCTAGTATAGGTTCGAGCCACTGCTGGGTGCGTACGTCAAGTGTGAGAGCACAACACGTTGCACGATGTATGTTTACATGCATTCCATGACGACGCACAGTATTCGGGAGGTGCATGATTGATGTGATTGCACCGACCAGCCTGCCTAGATGTTTCCACGGTTTCTCTAGGCTGTCATGGCGAATGCCGGGCTGTGTACTTAGGCCTTGGCCGGCCTGTGTTGGCATTTCCATTAATTGGAAAGTACTTACCTGTCGATAAGACAATGTCTTGACTGGGACTGGGATTGGTGTATAGCACGATAACACAATATGGCAAGCAAAAAAAAAAAAAAAAAAAAAAATGTTTATCTTCAAAAAAAATTATTTGCACTTCTTTTCTTCTTCACTCACAATTTGTGGATCAAAATTTTTAATATGCTGATATCTTTCATAGTAGACATATGGCAATTTCTGTAAAATATTTTTGAAATTCAAAACTTAGTGGAAACATGTTATTTAATTGCTTTTTTTTTATTGCTTACTACTTAAACTGTCAATAGACCGGTTGCACTCATATTTAAAGCCATAGACCACATAAGACAACATGTGCTTTTTAATGAATAAACACGAAATGAGATCTCTAAAACTGATGACAATTTTTACCAGTATGTTAATGTAGCCCCACGAGAGAGCGTGAAAAAACTGTAAAGTATGCAATTTGCTTGAAAAGTCATGTTTATGACGTCAAAAACATGCAAAAATTAGTATGAAAATGTTGTGCGGGTTGCTTAAATAGAATTTTCTGACCACTGCTACGGAGCTACTGTTGGGTTTTATGACAAACTAATTTTATTTATGTAAATCTCATCAAGTGTTTTGTGATATAAAGGCTTATGTTTTTCTCTGGTCTATTCCTTTACGAGCCGCAATTTTTCTGGTCAGGAACACATTCATACAGTCCGCGCAGCCTAAGGATGCGACCAATGAAAGAACGCCTAAAAACTCTCCATTTAGTTAACATTTCCCCACCTCCTAGTGACCTTGAGCGCTTGAACGTCTATTGGCTTATGGCTCGATTTCGATTAATCGCAAACATCTTTAGGTAGCACGGACTGTAGGCAGCAGCATAGGAAAAACATCTTTTTATTTTAATAGCAAAAGAAGCTTCAGAACGTCATTGCTATTTTTTAAAAGCAAAAGAAGCTTCAGACCTCCCACAAAACCTTATTTCTAGATCCTAATAAGTTCTAAGAATACGAGAAAAATTCGTTCAGTGGAAATAAATTCCTTTTTATTTAAAAAATTAGGAGAAATGATGTTTCGCCTATGCTGGACAATGCATAAGGCACCACAAACATGGCGACAAAGCGCAAGTATGTGCAAGGGGTCTACAAAAATCAGAATTTTTTTTAATATTTGTGTTGTCATATACTCATGTAATATTCTATTAAAGGCGTAGAACACATTGAACAAAAAAGTTGCGTAATATCTTAATAAACCTAAAAATCAACTTTGATTTAGCCGAAGTCATTGATTTCTAATTTATTTTCCATTCACAAAATGACATTGGCAGTCACTAACGTCACAGCTCGTCCGGTTTACGTGCGTGTGGATTATGCGAACTGTGACGTCAGTGACCGCAAGTGGTATTTTGTAAATGGAAAATAAATTAGAAATCAATAACTTTCGGCCAAATCAACGTTGATTTTCAGGTTTGTTAGGATATAACACAACTGTTTTTTGTTCAAGGTGTTTTACGCCTTTAATGCAAATTATTAACTAAATTCAATTAACTCAAATTTTAATTACTGCATTGTTAATATTTTCAAATATTTCTCTATAAAAAAAAGTATCTAAAATTAAGAAAATGCAATAAAACTTATATTAAATACCTAAAATAACAATAAATAGCTTGAATTATTTTCAAATACAAATTATCTTTATAAATTATAAAAAAATATGTATCACACAATTTAGAAAAACAGTTCTATATATTTATTGTGGCGTGGATAACTTGGACATCAAATTTATATTGCTTTTTCCAACAACTAAATTGTATCTTAAAATATTTAAAATATATTATATAAAAAAAAAAAAAAAAAAAAATTAAAACCTTAAAAAAAAATTAAGAGGTAATTTTATATCATTTTAGTATAGAAATCATTGCCCTGAAACAATAGATATGTAAATATTTAATTTTTTACTTCGATAATAATTTTTAATAAATTTTTGAAAGTCATGACATTACTTTTTTTTTATTGACATTCAATTTAAAGTTCGTAAATTAAAAAAAAAAAAAAAAAAAAAAAAAACAAGATAAAATATTATATTTCCTAACTTCCTCTTTTTTTTATCTATTTATATTTTAACTCTATCTTTGCCTGAAGTAGTAATTATATAATTAATTATTTGTAATAAAATATTCGTTCTATTTATAGTATATGTATGTAAAATACAAGAATATTTTTTAAAAGAAATGATATGATTTTTTTTTAATTTTTTTTTTTTTTTTTAGATTTTCCCAGACAATTTTTTTTGATATTATCTCGAAGAACCGCGGCCAAAAAGGGCCATCAAGCCGTCTTCGCAGCAACCGACAGTAAAGAAATTAAAAAAAAAAAAAAAAGGAAAAGCAAGGAGATAAGAAAGGAAATGATAGAATTTTATGGATACTTAAGAAATTGATGACTGATCCTGCAATATATAAGTTGTAAATAAAAGTTTTAAATAGAAATAAAATAATAATAGATAGTCTTAAATAATCGTATATTTTTATAATTATTGTACTGTATGTCCCTCCAATCGATTGCAAGTCGGTTTTTGGATGAAACTAATAAGAAAAAAAAAATTATACCCAACGACTATCATTACGGAATTTCAGAAAACTTTTCATACATCAAATTAGAGAAATGTACCATGTATTTACCATTTTAAAAAATGTAAAAAAAAAAAATTAAATAAAAATAAAAAAATAAAAACTTAGTCAATTGTTGTTTTTTTTACAAGACGCCAAAAGGACAAAAACTATTCTAAAAAAAACTGTTGAAGTTTTGACTGACCGATAAAAAAGCAAAATCGTATATGAAATTGGTTAAAGTGTGTCTACAACGTCTGAAATTAAAAAAGGTATATAATATTATTTTATTATTATTATTATTTTCAAAAACATCATGCGCATTTGATGAACATTGCCAAAAAAAATCATTTTTAATTCATACAAAACATTTTGCTATCACAGGGCACTAGTCAAAGTAATATAATATTAATAACCATATCATACATGAATATTTTCTAATCTTTCTCTGGGAGTTTTTTCTTCTTTTCTTACGTAAAATGATTGTAAAATTTAAAATATGAACAGCTACAGGAGGAAAAACAAAAAGTAATATTTTGTAGAAAATTTTGACTTCCACACAACAAAATGTTTGAAACTTTACATTATGGTATCTCTTTCTTTGTGGGCACTCTTTATAGATGTAAATTTTTAGATATAAATAAAAATCATTTTTTATAAAACTTTTTTAATTGTGTTTTTTATCGTATTTCGGCTTGCATAATGGACAATTTGAAATTTGTGCATCCACACATGTATTTAAAGTGGGACTGAATTCAAAACCTGCCTTACATTTCCGAAGTTCAGCTGAATTAAAAGTACAGTAAACGTAGAAGTTACAATCAGGAGGATAAGGTTTGGACATTCCCATTTCAAATGAATAGCAAACAGACGGGGGTGGACACATAGGAATGGGAGGAGTTGATGTTGTTAGATCCAGTGTTTTGAATATTTTAGTTGATTCAACTGGAAATTTAGGTGTTACCATGCATAACGGGCAGTTTGCTATTGAAGCATCCATACACTGACGTTGAGATGGACTAAAATGTAGCCCTGGAGGACAGGACAAAATATACTGTATGCCCTCTCTAGCCACACACAGAATATATTTTTCACAATCAGGTGGAAAAGGCTTCTTAACACCATTTTCAAATATTGAACATATTGGTATTTCAGCGCAAGGCATTAAAGTTGTAAATCTCTCCGTGGTGGGTTCAAAAGGAGTAACACGCTCCGTAGTTGGAATTTCGGGCGTTACTCGCTCAGTGGTGGAATCATTGGGTGTAACTCTTTCCGTCGTGGGTTCGTTAGGAGTGACGGTTTCAGTAATAGGTTTATAGGTGGTTGATGATGTTGCACAGGGTGGAGGGGTGGTGGTCTCACCGCAGCCACACTCACCACAACGTGCTCTGTTGCTCAAACAACGATCACACCTCACGTAGCTTGAGTTCACGCACAATTTGCTCTTGTCAAAGAAATATTCTCCCTGAGGACACTTGTGAGTGGAGAGACGGCCGTTGATGCACACATAGAAAAGAGAGCAATCTGTTTCGTGAGGGAAGAAGGAGATGGCAGCGGTGGTTTCAGTGGTGCACACTGGGGACTTGACGTCTTGACATCCCGAGAAAGTGAATGGAACTTTGGAGCAGCACATGCTACATAATAGCATCAAAGAAGCTATCTTTAGGACACCTAAAACATAAACATTTATTGGTTATACATTTTTCTTCTTTACTATATATTACATATATATATATATATATATATATATATATATATATATATATATATATATATATATATATATATATATATATATATATATATATATATATATATATATACACACACACAGTCATAAATGTTTAATATAAAATATATTGCTTAATTTAAAACTAACTTGTACGTGATTCCCAATTAAATGTTATTGCAATTTTTCCTTCTTATAAGCAAAGAAGCTTTGCTTACAATTGCAAAATTTATATTACAAAAAAAGAATGCCAGCTTCAAACAAATAAATTCTCCAAAAATAAATATTGCGTCTATTTTTAGGTAATTAAAAAAATTAAGTTATGTACTGAAGTAATTAATTAAGTAATTAAAGGCGTAGAACACCTTGAACAAAAATCTGGCCTGATATCCTAACATACCCAAATATTAACGTTAATTTGGCCTAAGTCATTGATTTCTAATTTATTTTCCATTTACAAAATGTCAGTTGCGGGTTTACTACGTCACAGCTCGCCTGTATCCACGCGCGCGGACCAGGCGAGCTGTGCCGTAGTAAACCCGCAACTGACATTTTGTAAATGGAAAATAAATTAGAAATCAATGACTCCGGCCAAAATATAATGTTGATATTTGGGTATGTTAGGATATTAGGAAAGTTTTTTTGTTCAAGGTGTTCTACGCCTTTAAGTAATTAAATATTTAAGTAAGTAATTTTCAAATTTGCGTTATTAGATTTTTTTTATACTTGAACTAAAAATGGCAAGTAATTTTTAAAAAAGTAGGATAAATTTTATGTGACAATTAAATTACTCCGACGAACAAGAAAAATAAATCCATTAAAATATCTACATACCCTTCATTTTTTACTTTTTTTTTTTAGAATTCTTGTAAAATTTCCGTTTCACCTTTACAAAGAAACCAAATTAGAATGCAACTATTTTCTACTTTAAAAATAATTATATACGAATTAATCTAGGTCAAAAATTATCTTTTTGCATTGATCACTATCTAGCATGATAGTTTAAATAAACAATAACAATATTAATTAACTTGCTAATGCATTGGGCTAAGTGGCTAGAGAGGGCATACAGTATATTTTTAGAATTTTAGTTATATTACGTTACTTTTATAATACAGACAAAAATAGACATAAATTTAAAATAATATTCTGATTAAATTTTATCTTTTATTTGTTTTACATTTAATTAAGTAAATTTTCATGTCATATGAGAAACATCAAAGGCGTCCAGCATAGGAAACAAGTCGTGTTTATATTTTTAATATGTTTCTAACTTCAATTAAGCAGGGCTAAAAGTAGAAATAAATCATTACCGGGGCTCATCTGCGGCGAGCGCGAAGCGCGAGCCGCAAAGGGGGGGGGGGGTGCGGGGGGCAGGGCCCCCCGTAAAAAAATTTCAATTTTTTATGTAAAATAACGTGATTTTGCATTACTAATTATAAATAAATATCTATGTTTTATATTCTTTTATTAGGGTTGTTGAGCCGACAAATCCGGAGACATTTCAGTGTTTATTTTCCGCTGATTTGTTTGCACTTTTTTTTTTTTTTTTTTTAATAAACTTAATGCTATGCAGAAATTAGACCTCTGGCCATGAAACACTGGAGTTTTTAAGTGAAGTGATTAAAATTGGTAGATGAAGTTTCGGTAAGGAATACCTCTTATCGCGCCGGAAAACTGCTAACTGATGCTTTAGAAATCTTTAGTTACAAAAGATTTTGCATGCACAAAATTTCACCGTAATTTTCTGAAGGCAAAAAATTCATAGAAAAGATTACATACCTAAATTGAAAACAAAGAACATGTAAGAAAAAGGTCAGAGGAAGCCATCCAGGCTAAGAAAAAAGGTCCTTTAGGTTTCTAATGCTATAATTATTTAGGGGCAAAATTATATAGAGTCAGCACCACCAAAATAGCTTTCAATGCAGAAGAAGACCTCAGATAGCATATTTTGTGTCATTATAAGGCAGGAAATCAGGTACTGCGGGATTTGACTAAAAAATCGAAAAGAAAGAAAAAACTGAAATTTTGCACAGTGCGATACATTGTGTATGGTATTTTCAAAATTTTAAACAAATTGGGGGGTTACCATGCTAGATTTTAAAATATAATTTTTTTGAAGCTTTTAGTCCCATAAGAGCCCATGTTAATTTCAATAATTATTTTCTCTCTTATCTGATGGTCACGGGTTCTGGAAATTTTATCATATAGATAGTTTTACTATAACTTTGAAATGGCATCATAACGTTTGCAAGTTTTCTTTTTAGATTTTGAGATGCTATAGCCATGCGTATATACAACTCTTGTAGCTTTATCTGTCACTAAATTGTATAGTAGCAGGAGTAACTGGGATTAAAAGTTGCAAACTTTGGGATTTATAATTTTCAAAAATAGACAATTTACAATATTCGATTTTTATAAAATGTTATAACTTCTTCTCAAAACGCAAAAGAGAGTCGAAGTGCTGACAGATGGCTCGATTATAACCCTGATGAAGACCCTTGGGTAGCTACGACCCAAGTTTCGTGCTAGTTTCCACGTCCTAGCCGCCCTTCCTAGCAATAATCATGACACATGCCGCATGCGTATTATAATAATATATATTATCTAGATAAAATATTTGAGTGTTTGTGTTTCCTTAAAAAAATAAATAAAAATATTATAAGGCGCTAAAATCTTTATTTCAAGTTTTTACTAAAAATTATAAGAATTTTTATTACCGGGGCTGAGCACCGGCTGTTAATTTATTACCGGTGCTGAGCCTCGGCAAGCCCCGGCTTACTTTTAGCCCTTTATTTCTAGAGCTGTAAATTTAAACCGGTTCAAGCACCCGCCTGGGCCAAAATCTTTGGGTGATCGTTTTTTGAAAAATTGTCAAAACCCGGTTTTTAGTTTTCGAGCTTTTAGCTCAAAAACGAGCTTTTTTGAGTTAAGTTCGTAAAAAAGCAGCTTGAGAAAATAAATCGAGCTAAGAAACAATTTTTATAGAAAGCAAAGAATTTGTTTGTTTTATATTTTTGTTTAAAATGGTGTTTTTAATATACTGCCATGCAAAATATGCTGTTTAAAATATTAATAAAAATTATATTTTATTTTATTTCTGAATTTTAGCCTTTATACAAACACCTTTTTTCATAATGAAAATAGAGCTTTTTTTTTCATAGGCTCGAAAGCTCATTTTCAAACTTCAGCTCAAATATCGAGCTTTCCGAGCTTTGGCTCATCGTTATTCAAGTTTAAGCTCGATATCAAGCTAAACCCGGGTTTCAAGTCAAACCGCGGGCTAAAAAAAATTCAGCCCGGGCTAAAAAAATGCAATTTTTTTACAGCTCTACTTATTTCTAGACCCTAATAATAAGCTATAAAACGCTAACGGTATAGTCTAAATTAGGTTTTGGCAACAAATAAGGATAAAACATTTCCCCTGCACGGAAAGAGAAAAATAACCAAGTTTATGCTGCATTTATGTGTTTATAGAATAAATAATGCTAAATTAGAACAACTAAAAAGATAATGCTGTACAACATAATATTTATGCTATATAGACCGGGTGCACTCATATTTAAGAGCCGCCATTTTGTTGGCCAGGAATACATAGGCCAGCATAGGAAAAACATCAGTTTTATTTTTTTAATAGCAAAAGAAGCTTCAAACCTCAATCAAAGCCTTATTTCTAGCTCCTAATAAGCTCGAAGGATATGAGAAAAATTTGTTGAGTTGAAATAAACAATTTTTTATGTGAAAAATTAGGAAAAACGAAGTTTCCCCTATGCTGGACAATGTATTAGTCACCACAAACATGGCGACAAAGCGCAAGGATGTGCAAGGGGTCTATATAACATAGTTATAGAATGCAGTATAACATTAATTATGCTATATCAGACAAATTATGCTGAAAAAAGCTAGCATAAATATTATACGTATTTATATATTTTACGTGTATATTGCACAGACAAAAATAAATACGTAATAATTATGTTGCTTATTTTTAACATAATTTGTCTGATACAGCATAATTTATGCTATATTGCATAAGTACTATGTTATATATAGCATAAATATTTTATTGTACACGATAAATATTTATCTCGTTCAAATTGAGCATAATTAATACTATAAAAACATAAATGCAGCATGAATTACGTAATTAGTTCTTTCCGTATGGGAAATGCATTAGGCACCACAAACATGGCGACAAAGCGCAAGGATATGCAATTTGTCTATTCAACAGTTTTTGTTTAAAATTTATGAAGTACTGCCATCTATTGACTTGATAAAAAACTGAAATTTTATTTGCAATTTTTACAAGGCAACTTAAAGTAATAGACCAGAGAACAACATCAGCATTTATATCACATATAAACACTTCATGGGATTTACATAAATAACTTTAGTTTGTCTCAAAACCCAACTGTAGTTCCATAGCAGTGATCAGAAAATCCGATTTATACAACCCGCACAACATTTTCATACTAATTTTTGCATGTTTCTGACGTCATATAAACATGAAATTTTACGCAAATTGCATACTTTACAGTTTTTTCACGCTGTCTCGTGGGGCTACATTAACATTCTAGTAAAAATTATCACAAATTTTGGAGATCCCATTTCGTGTTTATTCATTAAAAAGTACATGTTGTTTTATGTGGTATATGGCTTTAAATAGAGAAATGACATCCCATTAGGAAGTTCTGCATAAACAGTAAGTCTATATCTCATTATTTTGAGGCTACAATTACAATTCAGATAAGGTCATAAGAATGCATTAATAAGCTTAGTTAGCGCCTTAACTATATATGTCGTGCATTTGGATTTCATGTCTCAACATGTTATTTTTCTGGTGCCTTGAAATAAACTAATGCATGCTAGCTGTTTATAAAGTATGCAGGGCTGCCCCTAATCATGAGAAGTCAGTTCTTTGTTAAAGCCGCATAGACCACATAAAACAACATGAGCTTTTTAATGAATAAACACGAAATGGGATCTTCAAAACTGATGACAATTTTTCTCAAAATGTTAATGTAGCCTCACGATAGAGCGTGAAAATAATGTAAAGTATGCAATTTGCGTGAAAATTCATGTTTATGACGTCAGAAACATGCAAAAATTAGTATGAAAATGTTGTGCGGGTTGCATAAATCGAATTTTCTGATCACTGCTACGAGGCTACTTTTAAGTTTTGAGACAAACTAAAGTTATTTATATGTAAATCCCATCAAGTGTTTTGTGATATAAATGCGCTTATGTTTTTCTCTGGTCTATTCCTTTAATGTTCTTTACATTAACTTAATGCTAGAGTTGAAATTTAATAGCAGCAAATATATCAGCTAGAACTGTTTATGACTATTAATACGAGGGAGATTTTTTTTATTTTAAATATAATATGAAAACTTTTTATTACGTGTTTGCAGTACAATTCATAGTAATTTTAACAAAATACCTCCCTGTCATTGCATTTTTAATAAAAATTTATACCCTGACCAAAATAAGAACAGATATTTTTTCAACCGGCTGCACCCCTTTTTGTCAAACAATTTACCTCAGAAAAACAACAAAATTTTACAGGTGTCGTAATATTGAAGTTAATACGTGTGAAATTAGAATTCTATCAATTGATTAGAATCCGAGCAAAAGCGATGCATCCGGTTGTAGTTACCTCTCTTCGATTCTAACCATTTCCAATTCTAATCAATTCCTGTGACCCTTCCTATTTTGGTAACGGTGATGATGATGGTAATGATTTCACACGGCGATAATTCAGAAAAAAGTAGAGGCTTGCATGGTATGCATCTCTTTTTTTTTTTTTTTTTTTTTTTGTAATGATATTAATAATTTAGAATTTTTATCTTGAATATATATGTGTGTGTGTGTATATACTATATACTATATATATATATATATATATATATATATATATATATATATATATATATATATATATATATATATATATATATATATATATATATATATATATATATATATATATATATATATATATATATATATATAGATATTATTAATATAAGTAATTAAATAACTTAATAAAAGGTAAAATAAGTTATAAATAAATATGTAATTTTATTACTAATTGCTAAAAATCAAAGTTTTTTAAGTATTTTTTGAATTTTTATTTTTGAAAAGGATAAAAAATGGAAAAGAAACAAATCTTTATTTTGTAAAATTTATTTTATTGGTCTCATATTTAAAATATAAAATGTATAAAGCATTTAAATAAAGTTACTCGATTTTGCTTAATATATAATATGGATAAAAATATATATTTATTATAAGTATAATATATAGACCGCTTGCACTCATATTTAAGAGCCGCCATTTTGTTGGCCAGGAATACATAGGCCAGCATAGGAAAAACATCAGTTTTATTTTTTTTAATAGCAAAAGAAGCTTCAAACCTCAATCAAAGCCTTATTTCTAGCTCCTAATAAGCTCGAAGGATATGAGACAAATTTGTTGAGTTGAAATAAACTATTTTTTATGTGAAAAATTAGGAAAAACGAAGTTTCCCCTATGCTGGACAATGCATTAGGCACCACAAACATGGCGACAAAGCGCAAGGATGTGCAAGGGGTCTATAGAATACAACTGCAAACTCAGTGCAATGTTACCTATGTTGTTACTGAATACAAGATGCTGTCTAGCCTGAACGCCTTTTCTACATATAAGAATTAGCATTTATTTTACACATACATATACGTTGGCATCAAAGGGCACAGAACACAAAAGTGAATTCATTGCATACCAGGTCTCAAAAAAAAAAAAAAAAAAAAAAAAAAATAGAAGAGAGAAAGAGAAAGAAAATATTTTTTTCAGCAAGTCATATACCAATACGCATTATAACCCACTGTCTACTTGGCTTGTTCTTAAAAAAATATTATATCAGAAATTAATAATATAATATTACAATAAAAATGTATATAATTGATAATCATGCAAAAAATACAAAATAAAATCATCTTTTTTAATTATAAATGTAATGATATTTACAAAAATTGTTAAAAAAAAATATGAGTAGGAAAAAATTAAAAAATTTTTATAACACAAAATAAAAATATTTTAGTAATAATTACAAAAATATGTTAAAATTAAATATTTGCAATATAAATGTTTTTCAATAAATCGTATTTTAGAAAGTTGTTGCTTTTCTTATGTTGGCATTTCTTATATTAAAAAAATTACAACAAAACATTTGTTATTTAGAAAATGCATTAAAAATATTTATTTTGCTGACTTCTCACGTTCTTTTAATCATAAAATAAAAATATATTAAAGGCATAGAAAACATTGAAACAACATGTTCTAAACTCGAAATGGGATCTTCAAAACTGATGATATTTTTTACCAGAATGTAAATATGGCCCCACAAGAGAGCTTGAAAAAAATGTAAAGTATGCAATTTGCGTAAATATTCCTGTTTATGACGTCATAAACAGGCAAAAACTAGTATAAAAATGTTGTGCGGGTTGCATAAATTGAAATTTTCTGATCACTGCTGCGGCGCTACAGTTTGGTTTTGAGACCAATTAATGTTATATTTATGTAAGTCCCATCAAGTTTTTTGTTATGTAAATGCAAATGTTTTCATGTTGTCTATGCCTTTAAAAGAATTGTTTGTTTATAACATTAAATACATAAAAAAAAGGCAAAATTATGATTTATTATCAATGTTTGATAAAATAAGTTATTGGTTATACAGCATTGTATCTATTAAATTATTAACAGATATACAAATATTTTGCAAGCACTTAAAAATACCGTAGTAATATAAATGTTAAAAATTTTTGGTTAATTAATAATTTGCCTTATCATTCATGTTTCGTACTGTAATACATAGAGAAAAGCTATTTGAAAATTAACCATAAAGTATTATTCACATGACGCGTAAATTTGACGCGCGTCAACGCACGTTACAAAGTTGGAACCATGTAAACAAGTGCAGCCGTTCACATGGTTTTTGAAAATTGCATGTGAACGGCTCCATTTGTTTACATTGTTCCAACTTTGTAACGCGAGTCGACGCACGTTGACGCGCGTCAAATTTACGCGTCATGTGAATAATGCTTTATAGTACAGATATAATATATTTCAATTTTTTTACTCTCTACCAGTGAATTGTTACGTATATACTATCAACAATAGATTAATAATATACTTTAGTAAAATGTGGTACAGAACATATATTAATGTTTATCTATAGTAGCCTGTATAAATCATTAATTACTATAATGAAATGTGGTACTGTCACATTGATAGTATTTGGGACACAAAGGATTTTACGTATTTTTACCGCACATATACGAGTCGATGAATAACAATAAGAGAGGTGTTCACTGTTGCACTTCTCCACCTTTTACTTGACTTCTATCATTTTGATGATCCAATTGGTCAAAACAGGAAACGAGTCATCAAAGCGATAAGTAAACATCATGCAAACAAGAGAGAAGGAATAATGGGTGGGCGAGCATATTTTGGTTTGTTTTGATAAAAGTCAATTAAAAGGTGAAGAAGTGCAGCAGTGAATATCTCTCTTATTGTTATTCATCGACTCGTATTGGTGCGGTAAAAATACGTAAAATCCTTTGTGTCCCAAATACTATCAATGTGACAGTACAATAGATACAATAATGTTTAGCTAGAATAACCATACATCACTGGTTTTATAGTAAAATATGGCACAGAGCATAGCATAGCATACATAAATGATAAATTAGCCTGCATAAATCACTGGCTTTATAATGGCTACTCATCATATTTACACCAATATCTACAAATTTAAGATCACGTACAACAAGCTACCTCTGCGCTGACAAAAACAAATTCTATTGCAATTAGAAATAAGCTATTCAATGATAAAATCGTGTCTAAATTCAAATTTTAAATTTAAATACAAAATTTCCTTATTTTGTGTGTGTATATACTCACCTCAAAAAACCTGAGTCAATTTTAAAAAGACATGCCTAAAGTATCGCCCATTGTCACATTTGAGGAGAAGAGGGGTGGTTGTGCGATACTCTAAAAGGTCGAACGGTAGGTAACTCAGGTTTTTTGAGTTGAGTATACATGTTACAAAAAATAAATTTTTTGGAAGAGAAGAAATTTTACATTATCTTTTTAACATTTAAATTTGTACACCAAGAACAAATATCATGTTATTTATTTATTGTTTTCTAATATTTCTTGTTGCGTAAGCAATATTAGTTTCAGCAGATTTTCACCATCAAGTTTTTCATTAAAATTCTTTAGAAACTTTTGTCTTTTGTAATGCACATTTTTTAATTCTTCTAAGATTACATCAAATGGAAAAAATATTGAAAATTTTTTCTTAATACATTTACTATTTGTAAAATTAGAGTAACACCATGCACATCCACTTACACAACACGCACAACCACTGCAACCCGTACTGCACGAGCTTTTAACATCTGATTTTATAATATATCTTTTATTTTCATAAGATATTACAATTTTATCATTTTGAAGAAATTCAGAAAGTAAATTAGGAAAGAAATTACAATATTTCAACAAAGAAGATCGAGGTTTATATTTTTTGTTTAAAATAAAAATTATTTTTTCAAATTTAGCATACTTTTTGATCTGTAATTCCATACATATAATATCTGCATCATTTTGAATATTTTGTACATCACTAACTGCTAAACCATTCAACAAATTCATAAGTACAATTACCATTGAGAAAAAGAAAAACAGAAAAATTAAATGACTTGTTATTGTAACAGAGGTAAATTTAAGATTATTTACATCAAACTCTCCTTGTAGCATAATAATAGTCTTAAATATAGAATTACCCATGGTACTAAACATATTTCCAGAACAATCATCGGTGTTCTTGTCACAAGATTGAAACATAATATAAAATGAAATACCAAATGCTACAATCAGAAATGAATACCAGAGTAGAAAATAAAAAAAGACTGAACAAACTTTAAGAAGCATAGTGTAATATATTTGCAGTACAGGGTGACTACCCATAATTATAACCAGTTCTAAGAATGATAATAATATACCTATAGCAGATAATGTGTGAATAGCATTGGTTTGTGTAAAAACTAAGTAAAACAAGAGCATACATATCAATATTAAGATTATTTCTATTATGTTGACAATGTTAAATACGTAATTATAGAATGAAGTAGTTGCCATTTGAAACAATTCTCTTGTAATAATTAGAAATAATGCTACAGCAGTAAATATAGCAGACAATTTTAGTTCATTTTCAAGGTTAATATTTTGTATATCTGTTGTGTTAACATTACTACTTGTGTTATTAGATGTATGTAATATATTAATATAATTAACTGAATTATAGATAAATACACTGAATACGAGAGTAAAGACAAGATGAAGCAGAAAATTTAAATAAAATACCCAATTAAATCTAAGCCACTGTAAATGAATGAAACTACGTATGATAGGATGGTTTAGTAATGGTTTGTAAGCTTTTGATTTTGCTAAGTGTAATAGATTTGGCATTACAGCACGGTAAGTATCAGTTTCAGAATTATTTTCAGTAGGAGTAAGTAAGAACTGAAAGTCAAGTGTCATGTTATAAGAACTATTATCTTCACTAGAAGAACCTTCAATTTTAATTTTATCATCTAGATAACCACTTAGACTTTCTAATTCAACTCCAGTAAAAGCAGGTAATTCATCACTACTTAATATAAATATATTTGCATTTTTACGTAGTAAGTATTCAATATTATTATCTTGATGATTTTCAGCTGCATAATGTAATGCAGTCTTATTTCTAAAATCTACACTATCTATGCCTACCGGTTTTTCTCCATTAAATTCACACAGAAGTTTAACACACTGGCATTCAGATTTGGAATTTCTAACTGCTATATGTAATACAGTTTGCATTGTGTAAATTGAATCCTCTAATGATAAGTCTAATTCATCCTTTTCTAATAACAATTTTATGATATCTTCATTGCAATTTTTGACAGCTAACATAATTGGAGTGTCTCTAACTGTACAACGTTCATTGACGTCTGCTCCTAACTCTAGTAACGTTTTTACAGCTTGTGTTAAGTTATTTTGAATTGCAAACTGTAATAATGTTACATCCCCATTATTTACATTTGCATACTTTTTAATAATTATTTTTATAAATTCATCTGCTGTTTTATTTTTAAGTAACTCAAATAATTTTTTTCTAATGTCGTTGAATTTATTTACTATTTCAGTTTTTACAATGGGAACATCTTTTATTTTGTCAATTAACTCCATGTTATTTTCAGTTATTATGATATCTCTAGCTGATTTATCATTCACAGATATATCAATATTAGCATTCTTTTCTACTAGTAATTTAACAATTTCCCAATTCTTTACTATACAAGCCAAATGTACAGCTGTCACATTTTTATTATTTCTAGCATTTATATTGAACTCCTTGTTTATGAAGAGTTTTTCAACACATAACTTGAGATTTTTGATATGCTCTTCTATACTCTGACCTTTGGGACAGCATTTAGGCTTTTCTAATTCTCTGACTATGCAATGAAGAGCGGTTTCTCCACAGGTTGCCAACTCATTAATTCCTTCATCTGTAGTTGGCTTTAGGTGTAAGAGTAAATTATGGTATCCATACTGAGCAGCCAGGTGGAATGCTGTCTTACCTGCAAATCTTGTGTTTAGATTAGCACTCTTGTTGCCTGGATTTAGAAGAAGTTCTATAATCTCACTTAAATCAACAGAAGGTGCCTGAAAAAGTTAAAATTTTATTAACTTGAAACAAATAAGAAAACTTTTTAGAAGCAAATTTAATTTTTTTTATTGTCTACTGGAAAAAAAATTAAATAATTATATAAATATAACTATATAATTACTTTTAATTTATATTTTTAGATTTTTTAATATATATATATATATATATATATATATATATATATATATATATATATATATATATATATATATATATAAAATTAATTTCTACTTTTTTATTATTCTTTATTTCTATTCTTATAAACCTTTAAACAAAGGTAAATTTATAATTAAAATATAAAAACAAGTTAACAAATAAGAAGTGGACACTTTTCCGTTTTTAAAAGTAAACATAAAAAAAGTCAGGTAGTTCTAGAAAATAGTGTAAAATTAAATTGTATTTTTATATATTTTTAAATTATTTAATTATTACCCTAAATATATTAAATATCATTGTTATTTGCCTTTTTTTATTATTAAGTACTAACTTTGTCCAGTGAGTTTTCTAAGAAGTTTGCGTGTACACTCTAAAAACTGATGCATTACTTTAGTTATGAAGACAAACTTATTTTAGATAATCACTTTTAACTTAATACGAGTAGCCTAAATAATGGATTCTTAAAAGTTATTAAATATATCAAATTAAGGTCGTTTTAAGTTAATTAAGGTAGTTTAAATTAAAATTCATAACTTGCTAAAATGCATTATTTAAGCTATTCGTAATAACTTAAAAATGATTATCTTAAATAAGTTAGTATTCGTAACTAAAGTAAAACTCACCAATTTTAGTTTATAATGCAAAAAAAAAAAAAAAAAAAAAAAAAAAAAAAAAAAAAAAAAAAAAAAAAAAAAACTTGCTATCAAATGTATTTGATGAAATATCGTTTTTATCAACTAAAAAAATATTGTAAAACGCCCAGCTTCTGGAATATAAAAATTATTATGTTAAAAAATTTATTTTTTTATTTCATGACTCGGCTTATTTTTAAATTATCAGGTTTAGAAGGTACCCTTTTTTTTCATTACGTTCGGTTAAATTTTCAAATTTTACACTTAATTTGTGCAACAATGCTTGTTAAACCAGCCGTCATTTTTTATTATTATTTTTTTTATTTTTTTTCTTGTTTTACTGTATGTGTTAATTACTAAGCCTCCGTATTCGAGAGGACCGTTGAGCAGTGACAGAAGGTAGCCAGGAAAGGCGCAAGCGCCCATGTTAAACCTGATCTACCCTTTGAGGGATGAAAGGATGTAGAAGGAAGAGGTAGAGTGTTGGTAGAAAGGATTGGAAGGTAGCGGCTGTGGCCTATATAGTAAGGAACTGCCCAGTCATTCGACAGGGTGGTGCATGCAGGAAACCACAGAAAACTGCATGCGTGGACATCCAAGTATTACCTTGGATGCCTGGCCGACCTCTGCAACTCAGTAGCACACACACAAGTCAAGCCACACCGTGAACCAACATTCCACACCAAGCACAGGCGACTCTTCATGAAAAGTCCCTCTGCAGGTATCGAACGCTGGCCAATGGCATGGAAAACAAGCATATAATCGCTGCGCCACAAGGCAAGGAGTTAATTGAATTAAATGTTTTAAATTTACCTGTGTTAAAGTATGATACAACAGATCATCCATATTTATTTGACGTGCAGAGGGAAGAAGATTTTTTAACACCTTCAAGTTTCCTTTTCTTACTGCAAGCTGGCGAAGTATATGCGTTCGCTTAGAAGGATCTCGCTGTAAACAATATTTTTGATTAATTTATTAGAAAATTTAGTTTAAAACTAAAAAAAGATATTTGCAAAGAAATAATATATTATAATAAATAAAGCAAGGCGTTATATTGAAAGTTATATTACGGAAAATCTTTAATTAAATAGGTGTACATAATAAGGAGGTTGTAAAATTAAAAGTTGAAGACTGCTGATTATAAAGCCGTTAAATAACAGTGACTTTAATCTGGTGTCTTAAACTTGCAATATTACATCTCCCCTTTTTTGTATAATATTTAATTAAAAATATTCGCGTTATATAACTTTCAATATAACTTTCTTAAATTATAATCATGTATTTCTTTGATTTGCAATTTAAATCAAAATGTTTTTTTTTCTTATATTTATATATTAATTTTTTTTTTCGTTATTTTTATATTTAGTGTTGCAGTCGTTTAAAGTAATTCGTTAACTTTAAAAAAAAACTATAACATTACCAAGTAGTTATGGTTTTAAAGGTCTAGAACACTTTGTACAAAAATTATGTCTAATATCCTAACAAATCTTACTAGCAACGTTGATTTGACCGAAGTCTTTAATTTCTACTTCATTTTCTATTCACGAAATACCAAACGCTTTTTTTTTATGCCCCAACTTGTTTGATTTCAAGCACCAGGACCAGTGTGCTGCATTTTGTGAGTAAAAAAAATAATAAAAAATTACTCCGGCCAAATCAATGATGATATTTATTGGTTTGTTAGTATATTAGATAAGTTTTTTTTATTCAAGATGTTCTACGCCTTTAAGAAAATTGTAATTCTATTTATTGATAATTTCATATAATGATAATTGTTGTAATTTCCACTTTTCAAAAACATCTTAATAGCAGCCGTCATATTTATTAGGTTTCCTCGTCATACTAAAGCGATGAAGAACATTTACTCAATATATAAAACGAATCGATTTTTGCTATTTTTTAAGTGAAATTGCATGCGGTCATTTATAATTTTTATTATTTCTCTCTTTGATGCTTAAAATACTAATCCAAACTATTAAAAGAATAGATCAGAGAAAAACATAAGCATATTTATATCACAAAACACTTGATGGGATTTACATAAATAACATTAGTTTGTCTCAAAACCCAACAGTAGCTCCGTAGCAGTGATCAGAAACCTCAATTTATGCAATCCGCACAACATTTTCATGCTAATTATTGCATTTTTCTGACGTCATAAACATGAATTTTAACGCAAATTGCATACTTTACAGTATTTTCACGCTATCTCGTGGGGCTACTTTAACATTCTGGTAAAAATTGTCATCAGTTTTGAAGATCACATTTCGTGTTTATTCATTAAAAAGCACATGTTGTTTTATGTGGTCTATGGCTTTAATTACAACAATACTCTTAAAATTGTGATATAGCATTTATATAGCTAAACGAGTCATATTCCTATCCTATAGGGTGTATGCGGATGACGTCATATTTAATGCGCTTGGAGTCCATACTGGAGTAGTGAAAAACAATGCTCAGCATAGGACAAACTTTATATTAGCCAATTTTCTTTAGAAAATCTGTTAAATTTTTGTTATTGTTATTTTTCTCACATACTTGAGATATTAATTCAACATATTTACAACATCAATGCTCTCAAAAATATAACATACATAGTGTTTTTAAACTAGCAAAATGAGCTATTTTCCTATTCCACCCATGTTATTGAGTTATCCAGCATGGCGTTGACCCTAATAGGAATGCATACACCCTATATTACGGCGCATATATTGAGTAATCTAACATGGTGTCGAATGTATTATAGACCCTGAATATACTGTATAATGTAGCAGTATTTCTTACCTGATAAATAAATTTTTTGATGATTTTCTCTAGTTCTTTCTCCTCTCGTTCCTTTTCTTCTCGTTCATTTTGTTTTTCATCGCCAATTATTAATTCAATATTTTCCTGGTGTTTATTTTCAGTACCAGTATTTAATTGTTCGTTAATCTCCTGTTCCACATTCTGAAGGTTGTCCATTTCCTCTGCCTTAGTCTCAGGTTGACTATCTTTCTGTTCATGGACTGGTAACATAAGTAACTGATGAAGATATTTGGCCTCTGATCTGTTTACACGAAATCTGGTCATTTTCTTTAGAGTCTTGTAAGAGTCCTTTGACCCTCTCACTGTCTGGAGCAGCGTCATTTTCTGAGACAAAATAAAAACTATTTATTAGTTACGTATTTATTTATTTATCTATATTTGTTCATTCATTCATTCATTCATTCATTCATTCATTCATTCATTCATTCATTCATTCATTCATTCATTCATTCATTCATTCATTCATTCATTCATTCATTCATTCATTCATTCATTCATTCATTCATTCATTCATTCATTCATTCATTCATTCATTCATTCATTCATTCATTCATTCATTCATTCATTCATTCATTCATTCATTCATTCATTCATTCATTCATTCATTCATTCATTCATTCATTCATTCATTCATTCATTCATTCATTCATTCATTCATTCATTCATTCATTCATTCATTCATTCATTCATTCATTCATTCATTCATTCATTCATTCATACATTCATTCATTCATTCATTCAAAAATGTCAAATTGTTAGAGTTGTATATATTGTAATATTTAAATGATTGGAGCTTGTATCTCAAGGTCTTAAAGTCATAGACAACATAAAAACATTGGCATTTACATCACAAAACACTTGATGGGACTTACATAAATAACATTAATTGGCCTCAAAACTCAATTGTAGCACTGCCATAGCAGTGATCAGAAAATTTTGATTTATATGCAACCCGCACAACATTTTAATACTAGTTTTTGCATGTTTATGATGTCATAAACAGAAATATTCACACAAATTGCATACTTTACAGGATTTTTTTACGCTCTCTTGTAGAGCCACATTTTCAGTCTGGTAAATATTATCATCAGTTTTGTAGATCCCATTTTGTGTTCAGAACATATTGTTTCATGTTTTCTATGCCTTTAAAAGAAAACTTGAAAATTTTATGATGACATATATTATGAAAGATATACTAGTAACAGCTACCTATGATAAAATTTTCAGAACCAGTGACCATCATATCAGATAAGAGAGAAAAATAAAATTAGAAATTAAAGGGAAAAAAATGATTATTTTATTTATAAAAAAAATGTCCTTTAAATTAAGAAGAAAAAAAATCCTAAAACATGATTGTCAAAGAAAAATAATATAGAAATAGATCCATATATTGATATATTACAAATTTATGTTGTATACTAAAATTTTAACTATTATTTAATTAAAATACTAAAACATATCGGTAAAATTATTTAATTAATAATATTTGAACGAGCTGACAAGATCCAAGAGAGGATCTAGGCTGGACGAAAAATGTACGCAAATAAAATAAAGAATTAAAAAAAAAAAAAAAAAAAAAAAACATGGGCTGTTATGGAACTAAAACTAAAACGTTAAAAAAATTAGTTTTTAAATTCTAGCAGAGTTTTTTTTTTTTTTTTTGAAGATATCTTATCTGAATGTATGTATCACTGCGCAAAATTTCAGATTTTTCTTTCTTTACAATTTTTTAGTCAAATCCCGCAGTACCTGTTTAACATTTCATCTTAATCGCGAATCACGTGACTATAATTTAAGATTTAATTTATACATTTTTATCGATATTTTAAATATTTTGCATGCAGCTTTTGTCTCGATACTTTTATTTTCCTGAATATAAATTCAGTTACAATTCAAATGGTTTAAGGGAGTAGAGGACCGACGTCGGCCATTAAACTCAAACTTTTCTCGTCAAAAAAATCTGAAATTTTGCACAATAATACTTTAGCTTGAGACAATTTCAAATATATGAAAATTGTGGGTGGACACTGTGCAAATTAATTTTATATGATTTTTTGAAATTTTAGACTCATAAGGCCCAATGTTAATTTTAATATTTTTTTTTCTTTTTTTCGGGACGGTCAAACATCATGACATTTTTATAACGGCTAGGTGTGACCCTTAGCTACACAATGACATTAAATTTAGACCCCAAACACGTTCTAGTTTTTGAGATATAAGGTCGGTACCCTACTCCCTTAAAGCACAAAACAGTAAGCTACAGCAAAAAGTTTTAATTTTAGTAAATTTTTATTTAAAAAAAACTTCCATCATCATTCCATGTTTTTATACAGTAGAAAAAAAATCAGGTATAACTTTTTAAATATTATAAATATTTTAATACGTCAATATTTCAATATGTAAATATATTGAAAAAAAATTAAGTGAACCGACCGATAAGGCCTAGGTCTTCGTTGGATTTCTGTATACGATTTCTGTATATTTATATATATATATATATATATATATATATATATATATATATATATATATATATATATATATATATATATATATATATATATATATATATATATATATATATATATATATATATATATATATATATATATATATGTATATATATATATATATATATATATATATATATATATATATATATATATATATATATATATATATATATATACACACACACATATATATATATATATATATATATATATATATATATATATATATATATATATATATATATATATATGTAATGTATGTATATATATTTGTGATCACATATTTAAAAACACATGTTGGATTTTTTTTTTTGCTCTAGTATATAGAAGTCATTTTATTTATAAACAAGTACTCTCGTTTGTTAAGTTTTCCTTGTGCAAAAAAAAAAAAATTGCAAAACGTTTTATTCGCATGTATATAATTTTTTGCCTCCAATTTCCGGCCCATTTATATATAAATATTTTTTTATAGAGTAATTTAATCTTATATTAGGTAACCATAGCAAGCGCTGAAGATCTTTTTTTTTTTGTCCTTCTTATAACAATGATGTCACGCTACTTACTCACTTTCTTTTAAACGATTTTCCTCGTTAGCAATAACTCTAAAGTTAAATACACTCTTTTAATCCTCAAGATGCCGGACTTGACATTTTGCGTGGAAGGCCGAGCCCAGTGCACTAGACCCTATATTTTTATAATTAAATATTACAAAAGGTATCCATTGTACAAAGCTCAAATTTTTATCAGAGCTGCATGTACAATGTATTATATATCGTCGTGGCCGCGCCTAAAGGGCGTACTTGCATTTCAAGGTCGTCTTACAAAAGGCGTACTTGCATTTTTGTCCAGTACAACAAAGGGCGTATTTGCACTCAGTTTTACATGTTAAGCTTACGGCGGATGCGCCCGCAGCATCGAAATTAGCCAAATGCAAGTACGCCCTTTGCATGAAAGTAGCCAAATGTAAGTACACCTTTTGCGTGAAAGTAGCCAAATGCAAGTACGCCCTTTGGGCGCGGCCACGGCGATATATGTGATTTTTTTCTCCAATAAATGTAAAATAACAGAATATGTGGATGTTATTAATTTATTACTAGATACGTATATACGTTTTAATATTTATTATTCTATTATTATAACTGTTTCTCACTTATTCTATTTTGAATATTTTAGTTTTATTTTTATTCTTTATATATCAAACACTTTCTAATAAAAATTTTCATTTCACTTTATATATAACTTAAATTTATGACTATAGGGTGTATCCGCAAGACGTCATATTTAATGCGCTTAGAGGCCATACTGGAGTAGTAAAATAACATTTTGCTGAGCATTGGAAAAACCTTCATTTTAGGCAATTTTCTTTAGCAAATCGGTTAATTTTTTGTTATTGTTATTTTTTCTCACATACTTGAGATACTAATTCAACATATTTACAGCATCAATGCTCTTAAAAATATTGTATATATAGTGTTTTTAAACTGGCAAAATGAGTTATTCTCCTATGCCACCCATGTTATTTGAGTGATCCAACATGGCAAAACGACTTTAACATGAATGCATACACCCTTACGCTTCAACAATATATTGTTCTATTATTTATAAGTCTAGATAATAGTTTATTTCTATGTGTTACCTGTATTATTCACTTTTAAGGTGGTTGGTGACCGACTGATATCTCGCAAACTAGGACGGTCGCGAATTACAAGAATAACACAAAGTAAAGAAGAAATGTTACTTAAAAGTTTCGTTATGTCAAACATGTAAAAACACGATCAAATATTTAAGTTATTGCAGTTTAAAGATTACATGTAAATGCAGTAATTCAAATTTTAGCGGCAAATTTTAGTTAAATTAGAAACGTTTTTTAAAATTAAAAGTATTATTAGATTTTTTTCGGATTTTTTTTCTAGTTTTTTTTTATTATTATTATTATTTTTTTAATTTACGTGATTTTATTTGAAAAATTACATTATTTGTTTTTCTGGAAATAATAATGTACAAAAAAAAAAAATTATGTAAAACTATAGAAAATTAGAATATAAAAAAATAGAATTATGAAACTATAGAAATTTTCTTATTTTAACGATTTCCGGTCCAAGTCGGTCACGTTCTACGTTAAAATATTTATTTGTATATTATATAATTATGTATTTTATTCATACGAATCAGATTGCAATATAATATTATATATAAATTTGAATGTATTTCAAATGTAATTGGCTATGCTGTATGTGGATTAATTATATATATGTGTGTGTGTATATATATATATATATATATATATATATATATATATATATATATATATATATATATATTATTTATAATGTAATAAAATAGTGATTAAATATATTAGATTAGATAATATTAATTACGGTGATGCATTATGATAAGGTATCTTCATAAATGTAAAAAAAAAAAAAAAAAAAAAAGTTGAAAGTCACCATGCTAGATTTTAAATTATGATATTTTTGAAGTGTTAGTCCCATAAGAGCCCATGTTAATTTCAATAATTATTTTCTCTCCTATTTGATGATCACGGGTTCTGAAAATTTTATGATAGGTAGCTGTTACTGTTAACTTTCAAATGGCATCATAAAGTTTACAAATTTTTTTTTTTTTTTTTTTTTTTTAGATACAAGCCATCTAAATACAACCCTTAGACTCATCTAATGTCATATTAAGGGGGTGGGGGACCGACTTGGACCGGAAATCGCTAAAAGAACAACTATATTTTCCCAATATTTTTTTGTACATGATTTTCCAATTTAATTCCTTGAAAACATTAATTCCAATAAAACAAACACAATAGTTTGCAAATAAAATCAAGTAAATTTAAATTTTTTTTTTTACCGAACAAATTTTTAATGATTTTTTTAATTGTAAAAAAGTTTCTAATTTGACTAGAATTTCCCGCTCAAATTTAAATTTCCATATTTATCTTTAAAGTGTAATAACTTAAATATTTGATCGTGTTTTCACATGTATTACATAACTAAATTTTTAAGTAACATTTCTTCTTAACTTTGTGTTATTTATTATTATTCTCAACCGTCCTAGTTTGCGAGATATCAGTCGGTCACCTACCCCCTTAAAATCATAGTATTTAATTACTATTTATGTTTTCCTTGCTATAATAATGTAGAAAAATTTTAAAAGTGTTGTTCGTAAACCCTGTTCTCTTGCACCAAAAAATGCGCATTCGATTTGAATAACCAAAGTTGATCGTCATTTTAGGTGCAGAGAACAGGGTTTACGAACAGCATTATTGTAAAAAAAAAAAATAAATAAAAAAATAATAATAAATAAAAATAAAAACACTTTTAATCCCAAAGTCTCCAACTTCCTAAATACTGACCTAAAATTCAAGTTTTGATTGGATCGACCTAAAACTCGAAATTTGTCATATTTAAGGGTCCCTTTACAAAATATAATAATTTCATGAATTTCCATAGCGGGGTGTTATTTTGTGCGTTTTGAAAAAAATGCAAGCAATATATCAAAATAAAAAATATAATTAAATTATAAAAACCTTATTTTATTGAAGTGTTGAGTTCGTAAACATCTAATAAATATGTAATTATAAAGTAAAATTAAATTGCACACAAACTTATGTAAGTTTAGAGATGAAGCTTGTTGACTTGATGCTTGACGATCAGCGAGAGTCTGTAGCTTGCTCGAGATGATCCCACACATGGATGCTATATGTACACTTGAGAGCGTTTTTTTTTTTTTTTTTTTTTTTTTTTTTTTGCATTAGCAAAAAAATATAATGAAATAAATATGCGTAATGTTTAGTCTAGAGTATTAAGGCGGGAAGTTATCTACTATGGGATTTGATTAAAAAAAATTGTGTTTTGCAGTGACAGTGCATTAGAGTATATTATCTTATTATTATATATAATATATTATAATTGACGAGTAAAGGAACAACGGTTTTGAGGCCGACTTTAAGCGATTTCGGTTACATCCGCTTCCGTTTCTTCTTACTACGCATGCGCAGTAAGTCGAAACGGAAGCGGATGTGATCAAAATTGCTTATAGTCGGCTTCAAAACAGTTGTTACTTTATCAGTCAATTATAATAACAAAAAATACCTACAAAAATCCTATCAAGACAATGAAGTCTTATCGGTGGGTGCTTAATCAACATAATATAAAAATGTTAGGAAGAATAAAAAAATTTACAATGACTAAATTTAAATGACTATTATTTATTTATTTATTTTATTTAAAAATTAAACAAATTCTGCACATTTCATTTTTTTTTTTTTTTTTTCCCATACAAGAAAATAAAAAATATTGTTAATAAAATTAGAAAGAAAGAAAACAAATTATACTAGTTACATAAATACCAATGTTTTACTTTGGATTTTAATTCTTTTTTTTTTTTTTTTACTTTTTGCATCCTTGATAAATTTAGGTATAGCATTATAGGGTGGTATCATTCATGTTAAAGTCGACGTCATAAGTGAGTACTAAATAACATTGGCCGGTATAAGAAAATGACACATTTTGCCAGTTTAAAAATACATTTTGCAATTATTTTGAGAGCATTGATGCTGTTATCAGGTTGAATTAGTACCTCAAGTATGCAGAAAAATAATAATGACCAAAAAATCTAATTTACCAAAGGAATATAGTCAAAAACTACGTTTATCGTATGCTGAGCAATGTTATTCATTGCTCAAGAAGAGCATCGAAAAGCATTCAGAATGACGTCATGCGTACACACCCTATAAATGAGCGGTATTTGAACACTGACGTGAGTGTCCCCTCACCCCTCACCGTATATATATATATATATATATATATATATATATATATATATATATATATATATATATATATATATATATATATATATATATATATATATATATATATATATATATCGGGAGATATCATGCTAGATTTGAAAATATTATTATTTAAGGTTTTATTCCCATAAAACCCATGTTTATTTCAACAATTATTTTCTAGTCCAGTATATTTAACTTTATTTTATAAAAGCGTCATAAATGCTGCATAAATTATGCTAGATTAAAAAATTGTGCTCAAGATTCAGCTAGCATAATTATTACGTATTTATTTTCTACGTAAAATAATAATAATAATAATAGAAAATTGCTATCATATTATATTCTATTGATTTTAGTTTTTACTCAAGATTCAAGTTATGATAATTAGTAAAGAGTTGCTTCTTTAATTAAGGGAGTAGGGTACCGACGTCAAGTGAAAAAAAAAAAAAGGAAATTAATTACTATTTTTATTTTAATGACGTTGTTTTGGCTGTAAATTAGTAAGTATATATAGTATCAACAATTTAAAATTTGTTGCACTGTTAATTTGCAATATTTGAGCCAGTTATAGCAATCAAACTCCAAATTTGCCCATAACTTGCATACTTCTGGCAACAGTGTGCAAAAATTTGGCAACGCTGCATTTTGAAAATTTGTATGGGTATGTAAAAAATAATGCTTAACATTTTTGTACTTTAACATTTTCATCTACCTTGCATAGTTTTTGTGTAAAATAAGAAAACCCCTTAATTTTGACCTTTAAGGGTGCCTTAGGGTTAGAAGGGGTAGGGTAAAAATCAGATACCGAGGCTTGAAATGACCATTGGGGTCTAAAGTATATGTGTACCAAGTTTCAATGCTCTATATATAGATATATTATAATTATTTGCACGAGGTGACAAAAATTGACAATAACAGACCGTACTACCATAAGACTCAAACTTTTATCGTCAAAAAAATCTGAAATTTTGCACAATGATACTTCAGCTTGAGACAATTTCAAATATATAAAAATTTTGGATCGTCACCGTGCAAATTAATTTTATATGATTTTTTTGACATTTTAATCCCATAAAGCTCAATGTTAATTTTAATAATATTTTTCTGTTTTTTCTGGACAATCTGGAATTTTTATCATGGCTAGGAGTGACCATGACGCAATGATACCAAATTTAGACCCAAAACACGTTCTAGTTTTTTAAATATAAAGATTGTATCCTACTTCGTTAAAGATATTGACCAAATTTTTATAGTTGAAGAAGCTTATCTT